>JAOTOM010005155.1:0-57500 GCA_034440615.1 Ashinkailepas kermadecensis | reverse complement strand
TTTCAGTTTGCACTTTCCAGTGAATCGTGATCACTCTATCACAGCCCAGGCCACTGTCAAAGAGCACCATTCAACCTCCAAATGAGAAAGACGGAAGGATAATTTTCTAGAGAGGATAACGTCATGGATGACAAAATCCAGGAACAGCCCATTTTGCAACCCTGTCGGCAGCTTGTTAATTACTTCCCGGGTAGCACCTCCAATATAACGCTTCTTGTACGCTGGGTTAAATGACGTGGTCACGAGGGATCCCATCTCCTACACAATTAAGTGTCACTGTCCAGGTCACATCCCGCTCTGGACTCGCTCTGAACCAGCACCTGTGGACATTGAAGCTGCCTGTGGCAGACGACCCTTCTGAAGTCGACGTTGCGTCTCCCAAGTCGACGTTGCGTCTCCCACTTGAGATATCGTGAGCCTCTTCAAATTGATGGCCGTATCCGTCCGTGTTCTTCACTCGCATAGGTTTGACTTAAAGGGACCGTGTAGTCGAATCAGATCCAAATCCACATTCACGGCGGTATTTGATACTGGGAAAAATTGATGACAATTGAAAGTGCATGTGTGTCCTCCATCAACATTTCACGTGATATTTTATTCATCGTTAGTCGACCTGTAACCTGTTTCATAAACGTTTTTACTACTTACTAATTACTACTCTGACGTAAGTTTGAATTTACTACTTACTACTTTACTTGTTTCAGAACAAAGTTGTACATTGTAAACAAGTCGTAGTAAGCTTTCGTCAGTAGTAAATGCATCGAGTTGGATACGTGCGTCGAATTTGCCACGATTTAATCAAACAAGTTGCCATGAAGACTTTCGGAAAACATGATATTGATGTATTTTATGTCATTGTAGGTACCAAACTGTTGCAAAGGACAGGCATAAATCGTAATATTTTAACCCATGAAATGAAAACAAATGTAATTGTAAGGGGTAATGTAATTGGGGGAGTGGGTCAATATTGTCTTGAAAACTTGTTGAACGGGAGGAGATAGGTCTTCATTTACCAAGTCCTGGAGAGAGATTTATATACATACATATATATATATATATATATATATATATATATATATATATATATATATATATATATATATATATATATATATATATATATATATATATATACAGGGTGTTTCAAAATACATGGAACCCATGCCACTGCTAATAACTCTGCCAATGTTAATGTTCGTGTTCTATGTTTTCAAATTTGAAGAGAGGAGACAATAACAACCAATAATTATCAATCAAAATGCTTTGGCCAACGGAGGAAAAAGTATTTTGCGTCACTACTTATTTGGAGACAAAATCATTCAAAACGGTGCAAGCAAGATTTCGCAGAAAGTTCAACTTCAACAACTATCCCTCCAAAAACCGAATATATCGTTGGGTAAAAAATTAAGGCCACTGGATCAGTAAACAACCTCAACGAGAAGGCAGGAACACCCAGTTCGGGCAGGAAGCTGACTGCAAGATCTCCTGACAATGTGAATGCGGTGAGAGCTTCTGTCGCAAGGAGCCCGAAAAAGTCCATCCGAAGATCCAGCTCTTGGCTACCAAGAGCTGGATCTTTCACGTGCGTCAGTGAAAATAATCCTGATCAAGGATTTTCATCTGTACCCATACAAAATCCAGATCAAGCACAAACTCACACCAGCTGACATGGCAAAACGTGTTGTGATGTGCCGGTGGTTCGAGAACAAGATCGAAGGGATCCTGACTTTCTCGATGATCTTTGGTTCAGCGACGAAACACACTTCTTGCTCTGTGGGCATATCAATAGCAAGAACAGTGTGTTCTGGGGCACACAAGTCCCGGAGGAGGTGCTTCAGAGACCATTGCACGCTGTGAAATGTATGGCCTGGGTGGCCATCTCAAAACATGGCATAATCTGACCGTTCTGGTTTGAAGACACGGACAAGGAGGCAGTCACTGTCACAAATGAGCGTTACATTGTGATGCTCAACAAGTCCTGGAGGAGATTTGGGACACCTCGTGGCGTGAATCGAGATGTGCAATGGTTCCAACAAGATGGGGCAACTTCACATACAGCCAACGTCACGATGGAGTGGCTGGACCAGCGATTCCCTGGTCGGCTGATCAGCAGGCGCCGCGAACCCGAGTGGTCTGCGCATTCACGTGATCTGACACCCCCCCCACCCATATTTTTACCTCTGGGTTTTTTTGAAGGACCACGTGTATAAGAATCGTCTCAATCCATTGCTGAACTGAAAGTGGCCATCACTCAGAAGATTCGTGTCATCAGGAAGGAAGAGTGTGTCAAGGTGATTGACAATTTCGTTCGTCGGCTTCAAATGTGTCTGAGGCGCGATGGCGGTCATTTGGAATATGTGCTCTAATAAATATATCCTTTGACCTAGAGACGTCAAATCTTCAGTTATTTAATTGTTATCATATCAGCTCGCAGGAAATATAATATGTTGTGCAGTTTCTTGCCTGAATAATACATTATTATCATGTTAATGGGTTCCATCTATTTTGGACACCCTGTATATGTATATATATATATATCCAAGGGGTCCCCGGACGTGCGTGGAGCGCACCCTAAGGCCAATAATGCTTCGTGCCACGTTTTGGAAAAGATTATGCAGCCTCAACCAGTACCTCCAAAGACAACCATAAAAAATAAAGTATGGGCTGTATATACATTCTTAATAGTCAGCTTGTTTTAATGTCCCTGCTGCTCAGATATAATCACTTGACAGAGTCTCACTCTCGGATAGAATCATTTGATAATCTCAGATCAGAATAACATTTACCATGGATGGGGCAGGGTAAATTTTGGTAGTAAGTTCTGCTTTACTTTTACTGCAAGTTGTAGTTGTAGTTGTAAGTAGTAACTTTTATGAAACAGCCTGCCCGAATTGAGCCCAGGATGGTAGTAAATAATAAGTAGTAAGTAGTATATTTTAAGTAGTAAATACAAATTGTAGATTTTGCTTTATGAAACATAATTTTACAACTGCTACTTACTACTTCTACTTACACCGAAATTTTGCTTTATGAAACAGGCTACTGGTGCCACTACAAGAACACACGAAGATTCAGCGCTAGAATGGAAATAAATCCAGCCGTGCATAATGATCTGCTGAATGAACATTAAACGCAAACTTGGGCAGCAAGGACAAACTGCATGAAAGCCTACGATTGTGGCACCGAAGATGGTATAGGGAAGGCACTTGCAGGTACAGGCACTTTTTTTAAAGTAATTTTGTGTGATTTGTAGTGCAGGGTACGCATGCAGTACATCGACAAATTAGAACAAAGGTTCTCGAACGTTATGTCCTACAAACAAAGAGCCTCGTATGTTGTATCCTGCTGCTGAAAATAGGGTCCACCGATGACATTGATATGTTCACAAATTGTCGTTGCTTTTGTCGCTGTCGGGGAAAAACTGCAAAGCTGATTGGCTATCGATAACTATTTTGTCAAACTGCTTCAACGCTAGTGCTGAAAAGGTGAAGTGGGGTAGCCCAAAAATATATCTGACCCCTGGGATAACCAGGATAAACAAATTGCGAGCCAAGTGGTCCGAGGATTTCCTACAAAATTACCAAATGAACATTCTAAAGCTTAACTGACGATCCAGAAGCGGTGCATCCGACTAAATGGCGTTTTCCTTCCGACACCACTCGGGTCAGCCAGTCACACGAACTCAGATTTTTGTGAAAAAGCTGCTCCTGTTCGTCCCGATTACTTTTTCATGACTGCGTGAATTACATAACTGCAAACAGTGAAGATCTCTTTTTCTGTCTCATTGCATGTAGTCGATGACACCAATTTTCCCAAAATGCTTGTCGCAGGCAACATCACAGCAAATCCTTTCCTCAGGCAAATATTCAAAGGGCGTGGAATCGCACCATTCCTGACAATAAACTGTACGTCACGGCGCGGCACACGAAACAGACGGCAGCTATCCGATGCAGTGTAGCTGAACGGTCGTGGCTGTGTTTTTGGAGCCGGCCATGTCGGCACGGGCAGGCGCGGGATGTGTTGGCATGTGGCTCCCCCATAAGCCACAGGTTATGTCATCCAAATGGTGGCTTTCTGACTCAAATGTCTATCGATGTACATGGCATTGCTATTAGCTCATCGCATGACATTCTGGAAAGCGGAACCAATTAATTCCATCCTGGAATGGTCGACTCGTGGGAAATGTCATGCAATTAAGCTGTACAGTACTCCCCGAAAGTCGAAAGCTGTAATAGTTGTCATGACGTCGCTAAAACAAAATGCAAAATTATAGTTATAAAATGCGAACAAAAAAAACTTCCTGGTGAAAATACATTGTACATGTATTGGCCTGATTTTCATTGAACTAAAACGTACCTCAAACTTACTCACCAGGTAAGTTTCAATCCGACAGGTGAAGACGTCATCAAGTGAATATTGCCACGTTCCCAAACGACTAAATGCCGATAATTTGCGATTTCGGCGTAACCGGCCTGACATGTTCCCATTTATTAGGTAACCGTTCAGTGAACCGAAATGACATCTTCAAATGTACCATACCACAAGGTCGACAGGAAGCATCCCATCAGCTACAGCACGCGGCGGCATGCTAATGCGCGCCGTTTGACGAGACAGCGGGAAAATGGCGCGAGTTAGCACGACGTCGCTGGGTGTAGCCGGCGGAGTGTCCTTTGTGGACCTCATGGCACAAAAATATGAGATGCAACGTCAAGTCACCGATCTGTAGCTTCAAAAGAAGTAAGGTAGCAGGCAGTTTCCTTTGGGGGAGGTGAAGAGTCGCGAGTTAGGATGTTCGTCACCCTTCGGAAGGATGACGGTTGGAGTCCCACCTGTCGCTGTTCTAGTTGCATTTTCTGACATGGTGACATCGAAATAATATTTTCCTCGGCAATACTTACACACACAGATGATTGAATTTAAAGCATTGTATTCACTTAGCACTGGTACCAATATTTCAAGAGCGCACTTGTTCTCGTTTTCTACTACAGTTTGGAGCCAATAATCGCCCAATAATCGCCCAGTGATCGCCAAATCATGGCCAATCATCGTTGGCACCGGTGGCATACAGAAGCCATGGATCGAAACTGGCCGCCAACGTCCAGAGACCTGGCAACGTCACTGAATAGTGACCTGCAATCACCACTAATCGTCAGTGATCGAAATTCGAAAATGACGATAGCGACCAGCGATCGTGAAAGACGCTCAAGGGACGACTTCGCCGATGGGTGGTCGTCCGTTATTTAGATTGTGTCCAACAGGAACTGGGCCCTCCGGGAATTCGCAGACAAGTGATCAACAGCTAAGTGACGAGCTTTCTCTCAAGTCGCGTAATGTGCAGAGTCTCCACTCAGATTGAAGCGTGCAGCAGCGCCTCAACGTGTGCCGGGCATGAGCCTCCCAGTCCACTAGTTGGAATTCGCAACAGCAATGGATCCAACTCATCAACAAGATGGGATGTAATCTGGTTCAGTAATTAGCATCGTAATCTAACAAGAAATCAATACCGAACAGAACGACGCGTACTGTGCGGCAATCAGTCGGAGGAAATTGTGTCGCCGGCGCAATAGAGAACATGTCACTCGGGGCGTTTCCCGACGGCGATTGTCGTAACACGACTGACTGTGTTCGTCCTAATCGACGGCGATTGTCGTAACACGACTCAGTGTGTTCGTCCTAATCGCAGTCCAAAGCAGCTCTGCTAACATGCACATTAGGCGGCCCAACCCTCGCAGTGCCGCAGAATTCCCTACCCATCCCAGTGTTGGAGGTGTATTTGCTACCACCCCCACTAACTTTTGTTCTAAGCAAGATAGGGGTATGCAGTAAACAGCACTGTGTAGCTCCATCCTTTCGGAGCTATTTGGAACATTCGTCTGTACCTTTTTATTACCCCTCCAGATCGGATCAGAAACGTCAATATCGGAGTGTAGTCGGCTACATGGTCTTCGCGGTGGTTTTCCGACTCTAGTCGTGGAACAAACGCTGTGTTGTGCTTAAATATCGGTGACATCCTGACTGAAGATTTATTATAATACACTGACAAGTGACAGGTGCAAAAGTCAAGGTTACCAACCAGGTCAAGGTCAAGTACCTGGAAATATGTGAACTGGTGGGACTAACGATTTTCGAAACAGATTGCATGAAACGTTAATAAGTGTTTGGAATGCAAAGTTAAGTGACTTTCCCCCAGCTTGAAGAATTGATGAGAAAAAACGAATATCATTATTCCGTCCTACCCTAAAAGGAAGCTTTAATCAAGTGGCAAAAATGTCCGACCAAGCTGGGGATTCCAAAGCACATCAGAAACAAAATACGCGTACATAATTGCCCTGGTTTTGGCATTTTCACTTCGTAATAGCTCGCACTTTAGCTTCCCAAGCGCCCGCAATAAGTGCATTCTTGGGACATTCCGGGTCGTATCCCACTGACCTGACGTGATATCAACTTGACGCTTGGAAAACTGTTACAGCTCATGATATGTCATTACATATGTTAGGGTTCTTCAAGAATATTCACTTAGTCCCGAAATTATGCACATACTAATAAAAATAATCCATTTTAAACCTCCGTTTGACCTAGTAACCTATCTCGAAGTAGATTTTAGGATTTTTTTTTGTATTTGTATGCCACCATGTCCATACACACGTTTTTCACTGTTCACTGTACCGTGTACGGTTTGTTTCCGACAACTGTGTCACAGTTGTCACACATAAAAACTGCATTGAGGCGAGGTTGTGTCCTGACTTTGGCCTACCCGAGCTCAGGTATCTTAAGAAATAAGAACTCAATTTTTGATACAAGGTCCGCCCATCAATTGTCAGAAGGTATACCAAATTTCAAAGCGATATCTTGAACGATTTATGAGGTGTCTCATTAAAAGCCTCAAGGTGTCAAATTGATTCCATGGTACTGTGAGTGTTCAGGGGTGTAATGGGGACAGATGGGTTCACGGAAGGAAAAAGGCACACCAGTCGGCAGGGCTTTAGCATCCCGACGTGATATGTGTGCCAATGGCAATACGGGTGATAACTTTGCAACAGGATAGTTCATGCTGAGAAATGCGATGCAATTTTTAAGCTTAAAAAATGAATTCGCAAAGCATTGCTGGATTTCCGATGAAGTACTTCGTTGACTTTCACACCCCTACCAGACGCAATCAAAGGCGCTGGATGATGGAGATGAAGAGATGGTATGTGGGATTCGTGTGCTGTAGGCACAGGATCAGGTACTCGACAGGGAACTTGTGGATCGACCGGAACTGGCAGCCCGCGAAGACATGGGCCTGCCTGCGTCCAATGTTGGTGAAAGTGAAAGAAAGACTACATTTCAGTAGTAGTCCGGCCTCTTTCTGAAAGTTAGCGCAGTGCATTCAGATTTGGGACGCATGTTATTATTATAGCATATTCGGCAGAGGAGCCGATTGCAGGAAAATTGGCTCAAAATTCGACTTATGCGCATTGATAAAAAAATCAGGCTCAGCTGAAATGCACTGGAACATTGTCGAAATCAGGCTCATCTGTTGAATGTGGTGTGCGCATCTCGAATAATACTCGAAGTAACGAATTGTCGAAGTATCTCCGGTGTCACGCTGTGTCACGGGTATTTTTGTTTGGCAGCTCGGCCGCTCCGGTCATGCCGCTTACAACCGTTCAGTGTCGGCTGGACCGGCACAAGTGGTCGGCGGCTGGACCGGCACAAGTGGTCGGCGGCTGGACCGGCACAAGTGGTCGGCGGCGGGACCGGCACAAGTGGTCGGCGGCTGGACCGGCACAAGTGGTCGGCGGCTGGACCGGCACAAGTGGTCGGCGGCTGGACCGGCACAAGTGGTCGGCGGCTGGACCGGCACAAGTGGTCGGCGGCGGGACCGGCACAAGTGGTCGGCGGCTGGACCGGCACAAGTGGTCGGCGGCGGGACCGGCACAAGTGGTCGGCGGCGGGACCGGCACAAGTGGTCGGCGGCGGGACCGGCACAAGTGGTCGGCGGTGGGACCGGCACCGACTAAGTTCCGCCATAAAACATTTTCCGTGAACACAAAATGCGCACACTTAAAGAAAATAGCGTAGTGAAAGATGCTATAATTCAACATTGGTGCAGCAGGGCTATTCCAGAGTGAAAGAATTAGGTTGTGAAACGCTGTACCAAAAAGTCGCAATATTACAAAATCGTGGCGACCCGGCCGGCCAGGGGCATTCAGACAACTGTCTGTCGTATATGCACGGGAGTAGGCTCGCTCGGGGGCTTCGCCTTAGCCTTCGCCTTCGACTTCGCCTACGAAGAGCAATGCTGCCGAATTCCCCGTCCACATCACGGAACGAACAGAGGAACGGCATGGCAGAGACAACGAGCAGCACACGACCAACACAAGCAGAACGACCACACTGAACAGACAAGGAAGGGCCTGAACAGCCCAGCACTTACTGCCAGCCGAACGGCGCGTGGATCCTCTCAGTGATCTTCTCCCGGAAGGAGCGAGGTCTGCGTGGTCGCGCCGCCATGCTCAGGGTGTCGGTCCATGGTGCGCCCGAGCAAAAACACTCCAAGTCGCCTGTGGCACACACACAATCGTTGGTCATGAGCCGGCACCTCATCCCGCGGCTGGGGTCGCGGTGGCTCAATTGGTAGAGCGCCGGACTCTTGATCGCAAGATTGTGGGTTCGAATCTCACAACCGACGGCAATTACCGAGTCCACCCGCGACAAATCGGCGTGAGAGCTTGGCGACGCTATATGACCTAGCGTTTGAATGCGTCGTAAAAGAACCCAAGGTTCATCCTACGGCTGATCTCGCCGCTGAGCGATAGACGCGCATGGAGAGTGGACAGACGCCAACTGCAACGCAACGGACAGGGATACAGCCCATCAGTGTGTCGGAGAGTGAGTGAGACCATCGAGTGCAACAGCATCGAACACATGCAGATGGTCCTGTTACGAAGTGGTTGGATTGCCGAGTGAAGACTGGTCCGTGCGATCGCGTTTTCGTGGCTGACATCAATCGTGGCACGGATGTGATTGATATCGCAATATCAATCGTGTCCGCGCGAATACACGAATGATATTGCGATCAGCATGTTCTACGAGCTGGGTGGCGGCTTGGCCAGTGTGGTTTCGCTAAGACGGAAACAAAAATGCCAGCATAAGACAAACAAAAAAATGCCACAGGAAATACCACGTCAGAAACTGAGTCAAAAATCCTCTCCTTAAGCATAAGTGGCGCTTCCTGCCTACTTGGAGAGTTCCGAGCCCCAATAAGCTTAGGATTCAACACGGGATATGATGAGCGAGTGCTGCCAATGTGTGTTTAATTAATTAGCGTCGACAGCGACAGGCCCTCCCAGTAATCCCTTCAGCCTCCGACCGTGCCCATTAATAATGTCGCTTTCGTCCCATAACAAGAATACAGAAATGCTGGCACAAACCACGACCAATCTGTACCAGTATCCCGGAGATTCCAACACAGCAATACTCCGTCAGCTACGCGTCCCACGCGATCCTGTCGAATCCAATCTGGCGGACGCAAACTCGCCCGAAATTGTCTCATTGGCGCCACAACGTAGTTGGAGACGAGCAGGACCGGATCCGACAGTAGTGCAGTGAGATACCACGGTGGCCTGATGGTGTACGGGAGCTGGGCCGGGTTCGACGGTAGTACGGTGAGATACCACGGTGGCCTGATGGTGTACGGGAGCTGGGCCGGGTTCGACGGTAGTACGGTGAGATACCACGGTGGCCTGGTGGTGTACGGGAGCTGGGCCGGGTTCGATGGTAGTACGGTGAGATACCAGTGGCCTGGTGGTGTACGGGAGCTGGGCCGGGTTCGACGGTAGTACGGTGAGATACCACAGTGGCCTGGTGGTGTACGAGGAGCTGGGCCGGGTTCGACGGTAGTACGGTGAGATACCACGGTGGCCTGGTGGTGTACGGGAGCTGGGTCGGGTTCCACGATAGTGCAGTGGCTTGGACGCTTCCACCTGCCGACCTACCACGCTCCGTCGCCAATATACTCTTATATATTTTTAGATACTTTTTAGATACTCTTAGATCTCTAAGTTAGATCTTTTTAGAAAAGCCACACATCACTGTTTTTTTGCATCTTAAGTCCACCTTCTGCTTGTGCTAATTGTTAGATATTATATGTAGCTGAACTTGCATTGCACAACGATATCGAAACTACGCACACGTAACTTCGCATGCTTCCATCTATACCTCTGACAGCAACCATCCAACGTCGAACATTTAATTTTTTAATTTAATCTTTTTGGGGGGGGGGCCCCCCCCCCCTACGGTTTTTTTCTAAGGCCCTCCAGGGCGCGTTAAAGTACATTGGACTCCTAATCTGAGATAGATTTGGCCAGCCTGCGGTCGTCGCCGTCCACCAGCTATTCGTCGTGCTCAGCAGCCACCGGCGCTAACGACGGAACCGACGCCCCGGGGGGCGCGCCGGGAGCCGCATACAAGAGCCGACCATCAGCTCCGACGGCACATCCTGTGGCCGCCACGTGCCGCTCGGCGGCCGAGCGGGCGGCCGTCGGCGCCGGCGGCTGCCACCCCGTCGAGCCGGGCCGCCAGTCTGCTCGTCTCGTCTGACGGCGCGGCGCGCCAGCGCGACACAGGGATTAGCTGGGACGACCTGCCGCACGCTGATGTCAGCCGCATACGAGAGCCGACCATCAGCTCCGACCGTCACATCCTGTCGCCGCCACGTGCTGCTCGGCGGCCGAGCGGGCGGCTGAGTGGTCATTGGTTATTGGTTTTACGACACGTCGACCATTGAGTCATGTAGCTTGGAGGCTGAGTGGGCGGGCGGCTGAGCGGGCGGCAGTGGGCGGCAGTGGGCGGTCGTGGGCGGCAGTGGGCGGTCGTGGGCGGCAGTGGGCGGCAGTGGGCGGCAGTGGGCGGCAGTTGGCGGCCGGGGCCGCCACCCTGCCGAGCCGGGCCGCCAGCGTCATCTAGTCTGAAAACGCGGCGGACCGACGCGCCGCAGGGATTGGTTGGACGATCTGCCGCCCGCGGCGCAGGGACTTCCTCCGCCAAGCATTGGTGACGCCGGGTGACAGGTTGAGTGCTGTTTATGGGAGACGCACCAGGCTGGCAGGCTCACTGGGAGACCCAGTCGGGCAGCGCGTGTCTCTGGAGACAAATGGACCCGGCGACGAGCGTCGCTGGAGCAGACGAGCGGACGGAGGGCGGCGAGAGTCTGGGGAGTGGCAAGATAGGTAGCGCCACTGGGAGGCGCCGGGTACCCTGGAGAGACGAGGACAGGCGGCGAGTCCTGGAAAGACCAGGCTGACATGCGTGTCTTGGATGAAGCAGGCTGATCATGTGTCTTGGCGAGCCGGATAGGCGTCGTGCTCTGTACAGCCGCAGACTGCACTCTCCGGAGAAGCCCGAACGACTCGCTCCTTGAGACACATCAGCTATCTGGAACTTTGCCGAGCCAAAGATAGACGATGCAAAATGGTCTCGGTTGCCCGCATGCTCTTAAAACATTCAAAACGCCATCGAGCTCCGGGTGGGGGCAGTGCGATCCATACCATGCGTATCTTCCAGGCTATCCAGCGGACGATGGCCAGACAGTTGCAGTGTGCGGGTCTCTCCAGCAATGTATGAACCTACATAGCGTCAGACGGTCAGCCTACCCCGCAGCCCCACGTGTCCACCAATACCGCTCGCGACGGTGAGCCCTCACGGCGGCTGAACGTATACCGACAAGGTAGTCACGTCGCGTCACGCGACGTCGCGCCCGTCGCGTCGCGTCAAGCTCGTCATGCAACGAAGCGTCCTGTCACGTCACGTCACGTCACGTCGCGTCACGCCACGCCACATCACGTCATGCCACGCCACGTCGCACCACTCCAAGCCACGACGTCACGTCGCGCCACTCCACGTCACGTCGCGTCACGCCACGTCACGCCACGTCGCGTCACGTCGCGCCACATAGCACCACGTGACGTCACGTCACGCCACGTAGCACCACGTCACGTCACGTTGCGCCACGCCACGTCCACGTCACGTCACGCCACGCCACGTCACGTCACGTCGCGCCACGTCACGTAGCACCACGTCACGCCACATCGCGCCACGTCGCGTCACGTAACACCACGTCACGTCACGTCGCGTCACGTAGCACCACGTCACATCACGTCGCGCCACGCCACGTCGCAGCTGACGCGACCGATGAGCAGTAATCAGTGCGGCGGGCCGCCGACCGCAAATCAGCGGCGCCATCTCTGTCCAATGAGCGGTGATTGCGTCGACGCCGAGGCGATGAGCGGCGGCCGCCATCTCGCCTCATGTTGGCCGACCGGCCGAGCTGCCGTCAGCTCAGCAACAGATCAGCAGCCGGTCCGCAGACTCAGCCGCCACTGACCAACTCAGCCGCCACTGACAAACTCAGCCGCCACTGACCAACTCAGCCGCCACTGATCAACTCAGCCGCCACTGATCAACTCAGCCGCCACTGATCAACTCAGCAGCGGCTGACCGACTCAGCCGCCACTGACCAACTCAGCCGCCACTGACCAACTCAGCCGCCACTGACCAACTCAGCCGCCACTGATCAACTCAGCCGCCACTGATCAACTCAGCTGCCACTGATCAACTCAGCAGCGGCTGACCAACTCAGCCGCCACTGATCAACTCAGCCGCCACTGACCAACTCAGCCGCCACTGATCAACTCAGCTGCCACTGATCAACTCAGCAGCGGCTGACCAACTCAGCCGCCACTGATCAACTCAGCCGCCAATGACCAACTCAGCCGCCACTGATCAACTCAGCAGCGGCTGACCGACTCAGTGGCGGCTGGCCAATTCAGCGGCATGGTCGGCGTCCCCAGGAGTACCGTCCATTTCGTCTGAGCACCAAATAAATCACGTTCAGAATGCCCATTAGATTTGGTCCTGGTAGGGACCTGAATACATTCGATCGTGCCTGCCGGAAAGGTGCTGTATTCTGCATTAGTCTGATGATGTCTTCGTTTGGTAGCATGATAAATAGTGCAACACTGGTGCTGATTGGACAGGGTGGTGCATCTGTCTTCTCGGGTAGGATCCAGAATAGTAATAGGTGGAACAAAAATGAGGACACTATTTACCGAGTCTTGTCAACTCAACTGTAAAACCTTTATCGGGTTGATGAAAGCCAAATACAGCCAAGCACTACGAGGGTTGACATGGGCAACAGTACTATTTTGCAGAAAAAATGGATCAAGTGCGAATTGCGGTCGCATGGTGTAATTTGTCATAGCTTACGATTGAAAGTAAATATTAAGAATGAAATGTTCAGGTTCTGGAAACTTCCTATTAGCCGTGGCACTGTTGCTCGCGCGAACACATCAACTGATAAAAATGCAACTATACGTCCAGTGAAAAGACAGTTGAAGGGGGTGTTACTGCATTCCCTGGTTGTACCCTCAACTGGGGGAGGAGGCAACGGCCAAATCGACTCTTCCTGCAGGGAGTTTTTATTTAATAATTTGTATTATTTTGGTAGGCTTGTGACAGACTTGATAGACTTCATGGCAGTCGTATGAAGAGATGTCATTTCATGAAAGATACTGGGGGATGGGGGCACTTAAATTGTTGCTAACTGCTAGGTTCATAAAAACAAATTGATATTAAATCAGTTTACTAGAAGATCTCCCTGCGCTGCCAGTAAACATCTGCTTGGACGGCCTCCATGCTTTTTGACTGAACTTTGAGGGGAACAATTCAGCATTGGAAGCACGCGACTCTCCGAGAGCATTAAAGAAGACGACACCCCTCGTCGCATGCCATCTCAAACACTGGCTGGTCGAGGCGCATCCTGAGTTAGCGGGTTAGCGGTGGCCTAGAACTTGGTCAAAGAATGGATCAGCCTGAGGAAAACGAGCTTCACTCTAGTTTTCTGCGCAAACAGGTGCTATACTCTGGAGCAGGGGCCTCTAGGTGCGTGTCTGCAGCTTAGATCTATCGGTGTGAACAACATTCGGACCATGTTCGCACTCCCAAATGGCCAATTGTTTTAGCCAAAAAAATAATCGCACGAAAGTTGGATTTTCTTAAATTCTAGCGCATTTGACACCAATTTCTTTGGTCCATCGAACCCATCGTTAGCTATCCAAGTCCGAACGATTTTGTCAATAAGATGATTGTTTCATTTGTTCCTCAAAATCCGTCAAAATCAAGCTCCTGGATCACAAAATGCTGTTTGCCTTTGGAGTTGTCTCCAAACATGAAAAATCCGTCGCGACACTACTCCTGCTTCCTACCATGCATAATCGACATTTTCCAAACATGAGGGGAGGCCGAGTTGATTTGGATCCGTTTCGCTTTGATTGTCCCCGTCTGTGACGAGTAGTTAGCCTTCTGCGTCCTGTTGCGTCCTGTACCAGGCAATCCCACCGGTTGTGACATTATAGCCCACGATCTGCCATAACCAGCTACCAACCGAGCTACCGAGACTCCGGGAGATGTGATTTCGAGCACTCCCCCACCCCCTTGACACAATCCCAGCTGCGGAGTGCACTACTCTCCACCGTGTTCAGATGACACGCGACAGCGTGTACAGCATTGAGAGGCGGCACAGATCATGCGGTAGGTCATAGCCCCTCAACGAGGAGTAGAGTTGAGGAGCTTTTGGACCTCGAGACAAGATGATGACAAATATTGTACGTACATAGAATGGAGTTGCACTTTCTGGTGACCGGGGATATCAGCCTCAAGATGGGTTAGGTCGACAACGGAAGAGCGCTGGTGCGTGGCTGAATATGTCACGATAACACGATGTGGCTTTCTTAGAACTTGGGCTGTGTCGACAAAGCACCGGCAAACCTGCCACAGAACTGAGCTGAAATTGTGCTGGCGCATATGGAGGGCCAAACCTACTCAGAAATGTAAAGATCCAAACATTCCATAAGCGAGCCAAGTTTCCATAATCAAGTTGGCCGGCTGGCTGACGATGGGATAACGGCCGGGTGGTTCAACTTCCAAACTAATTTGGGCTGATAAATGGCCGAGCCAGGGTCTCGTCACCCGCCACTTATGTGTGTGTCGAGGTCGTGTGACACCGGCGGGCCCACTAGCCGTGAAGACAACCACGGTGGCTCTTCCAGACCGCAGGATGGCCCGTCCGGACGTTCTCCGCCACACAATCATCTCCGAGGAGCGAGTAGCACATGACGCACCGACACGAGAACAAAACAGCTTAGGCTCGTTCAGCGTGCCGACGACGCCCTGCTCAGCAACGGACAGGGGTGGAAGCTGCTGCGCTTTTTATATTATCAATTATAAAGAGTACGCGGACCAACGTATTCGGTCGGGACCACAATGCCATGCATTGTCCGGAAACAGTGTAGCTAATGCACGACCAGCCGTGCTCGACTCTTCTCGAGCACACACCCAGGACTGGGTTTATTCTCCTGTGTGCTCCTTCTTTTCTGTGCTTTTTCCCTTCTCTTCGCGCTACCTCATTTCACGCCACTTCTTTTCAGCCAATCGTACGCACATCAGCTCCTCTCCTCACGGGTTAAATTTCGGTCGACAACAAAGCAATACGGCTGGCAGGCAACGAGGGGAAAAGCAATGACGACGGCATCGCTCTGCCAGCAACGCATCCGACCGAACACGCCACCGTGCGGCGCGAGTCGGACCCGAACGTCGGGGCCGGGGCACACACAGGGCGACCACACCGGCACACGCGCCGGCCAGCTGGTAAAGCTGTGTCAGCCTGACGGGGGCTGTCGGCACCGGCGCAGACCGTCCACGCGGTGCCGGAGCCGACAGCCGTCCGGCACACTCTCTGTCACGTAGGGCAGCGGGCGGCTGATTACCAGCCCGCGTCCGGTTCAGCTGTCGGGCGCACTCTCTGTAACGTAGGGCAGAGGGCGGCTGATTACCAGCCCGCGTCTGGCTCCGCTGTCGGGCGCACACTCTCACGTAGGGCAGAGGGCGGCTGATTACTAGCCCGCGTCTGGCTCCGCTGTCGGGCGCACTCTCTGTCACGTAGGGCAGAGGGCGGCTGATTACTAGCCCGCGTCTGGCTCCGCTGTCGGGCGCACACTGTCACGTAGGGCAGAGGGCGGCTGATTACTAGCCCTGGTCTAGCTCTGCTGTCGGGCGCACACTCTGCCACGTTGGGCAGAGGGCGGCTGCGGCCGCGACAGACGAGTGGCGAGGCGGCCGCTGTACAGCAGCTCGGCGGACGTGACGTCACACTCCACGGACGTGACGTCACACTCCACGGACGTGACGTGCGTGGTGTGTGCCGCGCAGCGGTCTGATGAAGCTTAAAATAGCAGACTAGCGTCATGACATAGCTGTATTCATGTTCGACATTCTGATGTCAAGCGCGGAAGCACATTGAGCTTCCTAGGTCTCATTCAACTGCTAGCCCACATGGCACTGCCAATCCTGTTAATCTTGTTAATTGCCAATCCTGTTGACTTGTTAATCCTGTGAGCTGTGGGATTCGAGCCCACGATCTTACGACCAAGAATTCAACGCCCTATCGACTGAGCTACTTCTTTTGACTGAAACTTCAGTGCACCAAGCTGAAAGCGGAGTACATTTTATCCAGGAGTTTGGAAAGTATCCGGATATTTGGGTTTATCTAAAATACAAAAATGATATTTGAGCATGGAATTGCATCCAAGCATGGGTAGACACAGCTTGCCTTGCCAATCCTTGAAAACCACCACTGCTAGAACGGCAGATATAAAATATGCTGACATCGCACCCGCAACTATTCATCGTCGCCGGTCATTTAAGCTGTAATCTGCTGGGTGACTGTGGAGATCAACGTAATCGCTTGTTGAAATTAATCGACAGCTTCGCTGCCTATCAATTTCCACGTGGTTCCACATTCCGATATCGGTCTCGGCTTGACGTTATTCTGTCCAACGATGAATTTCTCGTCGCCAATATTAAAGCTATACCACACCCTTACAGCGATCATTCATTTCCAACTGCGACCATTGAGACAAGGAGCAATCAGTCAACCCTTCTTCTCCATTTGTCGCAGTCTGAAAGGTATTGATCAGAACACGTTGCGAAATGATCTCGCCACTGCTGATTGGAATGCAGTCTCCTCGCCCGGCGCAGTGACTGAGATGTGGACTGCACTTACTGGTGTTCCACTGCCCATGTTAAATTCACGTACGTACAGCCCCCGTCCCACAAAAAAGAACAATCCCATGGCACCTACAGTGACTCCAGCTACTCTGAACCTCGTGACACAGCGAAGTAGTCTCTCGACACATTTCGGTAGAATCCCAGAATTCGTAGCCTTAGACAGGCGTAAAAAATGATATCAAGGAAGATGTTTAAAAGGACTTAGCCCGACGGATTCGATAGGAAAGCTCAGCATCAACAACTCGCATTTCCGCACGATAATTCAAGGAAACAAGTCCATTGGCAAAGAAGTGCCTAAATAATCCGAATCTGAGCGGAACCATTATTTTATCAGCACTGGCCCCAGAGTCGCAACAGAAACGAAGATGTCCACCAGGCGCAAAACTTCAACATTTATGAGGGGCAATACATAGAGGAAATCGGAGGACCAAAATCGGTTCGGGGGCACTTCATAGGGTTCCATGTAAGAAGCTGAAATTATTGGGGGACACGCTAGTTTTGAGGGGGCGAGCCCGACGACCCATCAGTATACAAACCACCTCCCCCAAGCATACACAAAGCTCCCCTTCCCCTGGTGCCCACTAGCTTTCCCTGCCTCCTGTCCAGCATGATAACCTAGACACTACTCACAATTTCTTCGCATGTCAAATTATAGTCTGTGGTTCAGACGGGCCAAGTACACAAAATCGCACACAAAAAAGCTTCCCGGCCATCGACCATATTATTCTTCACATAGTCAGCTTTTGTCTCACTTCATGTGAATATCCACCACCCTGAAAACATTCTGTCATTCATGCAACTAATAAATCCCATCTGATGTATTCAACTTTGCCGCCAACTCAATTATCCCCGCCTTAACCAAACTTGAGGGGAAGGTTGTATATGGTTACCTTAATTCACGTATGGCCCTGCTTGCGACATAACACGACTTCCATAAAAACTACTTCACACACGGCACTTCTCACCATTTCAGAACACATTCTTTCGGCCATGAACGTCTCTGAAAATACTATTCCTTGACGTGTCGATCTCTCCAAGTGATTCGACGTTATTGACCGTTAAGAACATTTATCGAAACTCAAAGCATGCCCTATCGGCACAACGTGGTTCATATCTCATCCTTGTGATCACAAATAATGTTTGTGGGACACAGTAGCTAACTAACGCTTCCAAACTCGATCGCGTTATTTCAAGGTCCACCACCCGATCCCCTTCTTTTCCAAAGTTGCAACGATTTAGTATTTGCTTCCCCCAGTGCGCGTGTGGTCCAGTACGCCGACGATATCCGACCATACATTTGCGGCAAATTGTCTCTCCCTATTTTCTTTTCTCCTTTATATCTTTCAATTTTCCAGATTTCTGGCCGCACTGCGTGGTTTGAAGCTAAATGCATGGCAGACCGACATGATGGTTATTTCGGAACTAGATAAAGTTGCAGAACCATGTCTCCCATTTCAAGAAGATTCCACAAGAATATGGTGAGTGAGAGTCCCATTGTGAGAAACCTTGGAGTGATGTTTGACAAGTATCTCACGTGGGACCATCACGTAGAACACTTCGTCAACACATGATACGGCATCCTCACCGGGCTGGCCAGCGCGCGACACCATATTCCGCATCATATTATGCCTGTTCTGATGAAAACAATGAAACGGATCACAGCAAAACATGCATGGTGTCGGTCAGCTCGTCATCTTTAGATTACGCATTGCATCCAGTGGGGAAAATATCCGACAACATTTGAGGTCAGACATGGCCTGCGATGGCCGTCCGCCAGCCAGCTACACGGGCTGCAATTTGACGGACTTCTAAGCAAGCCATGCGGCGCGGGTGAAACACAGGCTCTGCCCCTCTCCTGTGTCAAAATTACACAACCACTCGGGGGCTCCGAGCAGGATATTCAGTTGGCCCTTCCGTGCGTGAGTGGCAAAAGACGTTTCTTTTACTTCACGAAATATGTGATAAATACAAACACTGAGGACCAATGTTACGTCACTGCCTCTGGTCTCTTTTTAAATCCGTAATATTAAATAGCATTTATAGATAACCGATATACTTATACAACTGTGTCAGTACTTGATGCAATTTTACCACCCTCGTCGTTTAAGAATGCACTCATGTGTCCGTGCTTTATTGTTGTCATTTTAGCATTATTCCCAGCAATAACCATGACTCCACGCCCGGAATAGCCTCCTTGGTCGACCAAGATGTAAGGTAATTACATGCATACCTACACCAGTCCCGCAAAAGCCATTCGCAGCCTGTCGTTCGCCGCGGCGGCGCCCGATGATTTGATCTAGTATGCCGAGATTCACTGCGAGTGCGCATCAACCATGATGAGGAGCATAATGCCATCGGTGCGCCCGGCCTAGCTGATGTGCAGTAGGCCCTAGGGTGCAACTGTGTGAGGTCCAGGCCTCTCCGCCCGGCGTAGTCAACGTGCAGTGGGCCCCAGGGCGCAACTGGGTAAAGTCTACGCCTCTCCGGCACTGCATGGCCCGCAGTCGGTGCAGTTGGCACTGCGCAGTGTTGCACCACGCACTGGATGGCCGCCTCCATCCCCGGCCACAGGAGGCGGATCCGAACCTTCGGCCACCGGAGGCGGACTCGAACCTTCGCTTTCACAGCGACGACTCATCGGTGGCCTTGGTGGGAGGCAGGCGGGTCCCCACTGAGATCCTCACTGAGGGTCCTCGCTGAGGGTCCTCGCTGATGGTTCTCACTGAGCCCTGCCAGCACCACCACACGACTGCTACAGAGGAGGACACAGTATGCGTGCTGAGGGTCCTCACTGAAGATCCTCGCCGAGGGTACTCACTGAGCCCTGCCGGCACCACCACACAACTACCACAGAGGAGGACACAGTCTGTGTGCTGAGGGTCCTCACTGAGGGTCCTCACTGAAGATCCTCGCCGAGGGTCCTCACTGAGCCCTGCCGGCACCACCACACAACTACCACAGAGGAGGACACAGTCTGTGTGCTGAGGGTCCTCACTGAGCCCTGCCGGCACCACCACACAACTACCACAGAGGAGGACACAGTCTGTGTGCTGAGGGTCCTCACTGAGCCCTGCCAGCACCACCACCCGACTGCCACAGAGGACACAGTCTGTGTGCTGAGGGTCCTCACTGAGCCCTGCCGGCACCACCACACAACTACCACAGAGGAGGACACAGTCTGTGTGCTGAGGGTCCTCACTGAGCCCTACCAGCACCACCACCCGACTGCCACAGAGGACACAGTCTGTGTGCTGAGGGTCCTCAATGAGCCCTGCCAGCACCACCACACAACTACCACAGAGGAGGACACAGTATGTGTGCTGAGCTGCGATCGCCGCTGATGGCACGGCTTCATGACATCGTTCACCGGTTCGCCATCACTGTTTTTGCTGGACAACACAGCGGCCGGGCCGTTGGGACTGGTGCCCATGAATGGCACTAGCGGCGCGTCCATATCGTAATGCGCCACGCACGTCGTCCGCATCAGCAGCTGCTGAGCCGAGTGAACGACGCCTCCTCCTCCTCCTCCTCCTCGGCACCCCAGGGCACTGACCAATTATCTGTGAATAGAGTGGGAAAATACCACTTATTGAACCCCGAATCGACATCCTTCCTAAATAAGCATCGACGTCATGCTTCTTGGCATGCGTTTGAGAACTGCATTCCTCATTTATAACAGTATCGCATATATCATTATCATGCGTATGTTCACAATTACGGATCGTGCTACACGAACATCTCATTGCACAATTCCAGGTAAAGGAATTAGCTATGATTAGCTATGCTTTTTTAGATTAGCTATAGGAATTAGCTATGATGTGACCTGTTACACAATACCACTTGATAGTGCTGATATTGCTATCGTTATCGTTAAAATAGGCATCCTTACATAGGCATCCTTCCAGTGGTATCTCACAAAACAAACGCAAATGTGCACTTACAGGGACACTATTAACTCAAAATCGGGCTTCAAGAACTAAAAGGATATTTTAAGCAGTATCCATTCCATGGCAACTTCCGACATCCCATTGTACATGTTCGACATCTCACACTAACGAAAAAAAACAACATTATTTTAGCATTGCCCCCGAGTCACGACCGGTCAGCCTTCAGCAGCCGACACAGCGACGCTGCTGCTGTCACCAAGCTGTCGAGGAACTGGAGCAGTAAGCGAACGGGCCGAGGTGCGATCTCGGCCCACTCACGTCTCTCGATTGCTGGGCACGCAGGGTCGCACGTGCTTTCTCTGCGGTGGGCTGGATCCCGTCTCTGTCCACGCGGTGCTCCAGATGTCACAACTGGTCTACCGACACCCGGCTACATTCAGACGCAGACCAGCGTCAGCGCACTCGGCGTAACATTGGTGCTCTTCACCACCGTGGACTGTGGTGCGTTACATTGGTGCTCGTCACCAACACGGACGGTGGCGCGTGACATTGGTGCTCGTCACCAACACGGACGGTGGCGCGTTACATTGGTGCTCGTCACCAACACGGACGGTGGCGCGTTACATTGGTGCTCGTCACCAACACGGACGGTGGTGCGTTACATTGGTGCTCGTCACCAACACGGACGGTGGCGCGTTACATTGGTGCTCTTCACCACCGTGGATGGTGAAACACACGTCGCCCACGAATCCGGCAGCGTGCGGCACGCCGGCCAGCAGCTGCTCGACCAGGCGCTGGAACGTCGCCAGCGCCTACGGTCTGTTGCACCCGTAGACGTCGTCACTTTACTGGCTGCTGTATGACCAACGCAGTCGACACGCCCCTGGGCCCAAATAACCAACCAACCAAGGGAGGGACGGCGGGGCGAGTTCGCCACCAGACGTGTAAATATAGCATTGCGACGACGGGACTACGGTGTGAAGGATCGACCTGAAAACGTTCCCGTCTGGTCTCCCTCACCACGTCAGAAATCTGCGGCAATGTCAGTGGTTCGACCGTACGGCTGAAACGATACCTTGCGATTACGATCGGCTTAAGCGCAACACAGGCGCTGGTCCGGTCCAACAGCTGGTAGGGCCCTTCAGCTGGCAAAGTTGGAGCACGCAGACTGCACAGCAGCGCGCAAACCTTCGCGAAGCAGACGCTGCTGGTGAGGAAGGTAGTGCGCTACTTTGAAATTGAGGTCAAGCTACCGCGTCAGCCACTAAACCCTCTTCAAACAGTTCTTAATGCTCGGAAAATATGCACCTTCTGCGAACTCACCGATTGCATCAGCCATAGCCGCCGTATTGACACTTGGCTCAGCGCACGCCAGGCGATCACAGCCTCACCCCAGCGCGACGCTGAGGTGAGGCCGTGACGCTGTGGGCACAGGTGCCTCCACAGAATCACACGAGATCGGAATCTCGTCCTGGTGGCCAACAAACGCACACTCGTGCCACTGTATTGGGCCGGGGCCACAATACAACGCATTATCCGGAGACAGGGTTGGAATTGTGCGCTGTAATCCAGAATGTGGAGTGGGTAATTTTGGAGTAATCGAATATGGAGGATATTTGTCTTCAAACCTGCGGCATCAGAATCTCAGTTGCACTTTCCAGTGAACATTGAGCAATTTACCACAGGGAAGTTAATTGCCAAACAGCACCATTGAAGCTACAAGTCAGAAAAATGAGAAGAAAATGTTGTGGAGAGGATAATGTTTTGGATGCCAAAAATCCAGAAGCAGCCTATCTTTCCAGCCCTGCCCGGAGACGATGCATTGTAGCCGAAGCTAGCAGTCGACCAACCACGTTCGATGCTGCCTGTGCGCAGACACTCGGTCGCTTAGACGATCCTCAAGTCGGCGGTGAAAAGACGACCCTGCTGTCCAGCCAATCCTTTCCTTTCTAGCCAACCACATACTCACATACACACATACTCCCAGCCAATATCAAACTCAATACTCTATGACTTCGTAAATGGATTGTGACGCATTGACTGCGTTAGTCGTGCAGCAACCAGTAGGTGGCCTCATCCATCATCTTACTTGATGTCTACCATAGGTGAATTATCTGTGGACCTGAGTGACTGTCCCTAAATTAATTAGAATGTAGGTTTGTACCACCCAATAAATATTAACGCATTTCGTGGTAAGTACACGTGTTTCGAGCACCTCCATTGAAATTGCTCCTTGTCGCCCAGCTTCGCCACTTTCCCAGACTTGATTAATACCTTCGTCTTCAAACTATAGGACTTCCTCAAACAAGGCTTCATAGCCAGCACATTGTTCCAGTGTGATGATGGCTCTGTCGTCATTTTTCCCTCTCTTCGGCTAGACGGTCTATTGCTATATCGATTCAGCGCTGTTGTTTGAGCCAGCTACTCAAGAATGGCTCTGAAAGCGCCTGAAAAGGTTACGGTTGCCCTAGCTCGCCCAAACTTATTTATTTAGCATTAAGCACACTTTCACTTTGCGGACGGTCTGTTATTGACGTGGAATCATAGGGGACGGAACATTCGAATTGAGGAGGGTACGCGCAGTTTTGGGGCTCGGTTTTTTCCAGTGAACAACGAAGGGTCAATGCTGCATTTCCGGATTTAAGGTGGGCACCGTGTCCCGGTGCACCACCACCCTCCTTCACCCCAGTGGATTCACAAGATCATCAGAATTACTCACAAGTTGACAAGCTTTGCACGCACAGGAAAATTAACGCCAAAGCACTACAGATTACAAATACACGTTGTAATTGGGATTTAGTGGTGCATCAACTGCATGGGTTATATCTTTACCCACGCAGCAGCATGCATTTAGCGCCCATTTACAAATATACCTCAGATTTGAATACATTACACTGGACAATAGTTTTTTAATCGTACATACTCGTAAGAGCAGCAGGACGATATCGCCGTTGGTTGGACTCGAACAGTCAACCTTGATTTTGAATGCTGATATCTCAAAAAGTTACCAATATTTTCAACTGTGTTCCTTTAAACAAAGTGCTATGTATTCACTGCACGTAGGGCCAAAAACGGCGCATGCGATGCCGGCCAAATCTTCTTGGTAGCCAGCACCAAATATTCTTGGTAGATCTTTTGATCTTTTTGGCGACGTGTAGATTTCGCCCTTTCTCCACACCGCGTGTTCGACAATACGAAGCAATCCCCAGGCAATATAGCCGCGTTGGCTGGTTTCTCCCTGCTGAACCTGCATATACATATAAACATAAATACAGAAGACTGGTGGTTGATCTATGGTCGACGTCGGCATTTTGGCATGATCGACACAATAACCGTTTTCGTTTTAGATGTGCGTTCCTCAGTCTGGCGTCACCGCACGCTAACGAGTCTGCCACTGACAAGGTCATCGGCAGTCCTCTACCCAAAAGCACACCACGTGACCATCACGCATCATGCATACATACATACATACACACGCACACACGCACGCATACGCGTAAGCGCACACGCACACAACACTACTCTCCGGTGGCACGTTCGTGGCTAAGTTCGTGCACATTCAGTTCACGAACCGGCTAAAGCTGCCGGTATTGTTTCACTTTGCTTGTTTTGAAGGGTCCATAGTTGAACGAAAGCATGCACATCAGGTATGACTGATCCCTCCCACGGCACAGAGCACAGTGTGCACTCCACTGCATAGCTATATCTCAAATTGGGGGCGAAATGGCGAGGAGTGCCTACCACCGTCCCACACTCAAATAAGAAGACTCGTGGAATGTGCTCCTCAGGCGAAGGCAAAGCTACATGTAAACGCTTTAAAAACCAGGGAGCATAAATAGGTCCAGTTCTTATCTGAGAGCACGTTATTTTATTTGTCTTAAATTACTCATTTATATATGTGGAAGGTAGTAATATCGCTCCAAGAACCCGTGGTTTTCTAAGGCATTGACCTCATTCAAGTCTAGCAGAGATGCTAAGCAATCTAAATATATGAGGTAATTTGTACTTTTGTATTTGTACACACAGACACATCCACATAAATGCAGTGGCTATTCATGCATCGTCGCAATCATGTGGGACGTCGTCATGCTCTCCAACCTGGGTAGGATCAGGATGAAGGCGTATTTAGGTGGATTTAATGGAAGTCCATATGACTAGTTATTCTCATTAGGCACCTCCGACAAAAAAAATGTGCCATCATGGGGTCACACTTTGCTGGGGAGCAACGCCAGCGGCTATGACATGCACATTCGGGATAATATTTTGCCAAATTACAGGCAAATTATTGCCACCGCGGGTCTTGCTTCATGAAAACGATTGGGGGAGAGAGCATCGTGCTTATCGAAGAAATGTAATGAATTAGAGAAGGGCAAGGTGGCCTAGTTTCGTGAAATGACTAATATTGGGATTTGAAGAAGACAGTTCCTAAGCAGGCGGCGACGCCGCAGGCGGTTTTCTCCGGTCGGTGACGGTCGTCGTGCAGGTAAATAAAGGCCGCCTGTAATCCAACGAGCTGTTTCTTGAGCTGTGCCCGTAAACACGGTATTGCAGGAATCAGACTACTTTTCTCGCTCGCTTGTTCTGTTACAAGTCCCTCAGTTGCTTCGTATTAGAACTACCGAGCCGGCACAGCTTATAGACACGTCCACGTGCTGTCCGACGAGGAAAGTAGGATAGTACTGCATTCACTCTGAATTGTAAAGTTTACCGAAGAGTGCGGCGAGTAACTGATACCAAACTTCACGGTCCGTAACTACCAAGTGCAGATTGGGGATTGGCCAGTCTCATGAGCTCGTCCGCTGATGTTGAAGTTTAGCTCGTCTCAGGGAGGGAGCGTTTGTTAGTGCGCTAATGCTGTTGAAGTTTAGTTCATCTCAGGGCGAGAGCGTTTGCTATAGCTAAGAGTTTTCCCACTGTAGGAACAAAGGCATTTATTTTCCATTGCTCTTAGAGTAGTGTTTAAGATTCCAGAGTCAATTCGATTACAAACATGTGCTTCTTCCATCCAAATAGTGCTCTAAAAGTATAAGAAGTACTTGTGACTGACAATGGTTGAAACGGGAGCACGGGAGAGCTCCCGTTTCGTAGCTCTTCGTCACAGGTGGTAGGGCATCGAATATTTGAAAGTTGCAAAAGCTGTTAAACTACCACAGCTTCCCCATTGATCGAAACTCGGAAAAGCTTAGGAATATACATGACAGCCGCCCCGGTAGCTCAGTTGGTTAGAGTGCTGGCCTGCACTGGTCTCCCCTGTCTTGTCAACACACGGTCCGAGTCGCTTCACGCGCTCGCATTTAGCCTCCGGCTGGGAGCGTCAGTTGGCAGCTGGCCCGGTAAGACCGGGGACGAGCTACCGGGCGGCCGTGTCGGTGCATTGACGGCACGTTAACCTTTCGGTCAAAATTCCACCGTTGAACTGGAATGCATGGATCGGGTGGTAGGGCCCGGTTTCACGCAACAAGCTCTGCTTAGCAATAGGACCCTGGTGCATAAAGCCACCCCAGCGAGAATTCGGACTAAATTTCTTCTTTTTTTAATATGGCTTCGACAGCAGATAGACATAGTGTCAAACCCTGCAGCTGCCGCCAGTGAACGGTTTCCAAGCAGACATCCGTATAATAGTTCAGGGTAACACGTGTGCAGTCGACCACAACAAAAAGTTGAAACGGCAAGATGGGGTGTGAGGCGTAAAGAGACAACGTGGAGAAACACTGTAGCCATTGACTGAATTACACACGGTATAGTTTGATCGGCATACAGATACAGCGTGCGCCAACATACCTGAGCCACGTGAGGACATGGTGTAACGAAGTCCGCTTTGGAGCCCTTTTACGAATGCGTTTGGCAACCTAATCACGGCTGCCCTCATGCATCGTGGGATCTTGGCACCGAGCTGATCCCAGGCATTCGGCCGACGCCGGCTCACGCTGTCGGTGCAGTTGACGCTGCAGTTGACGCTGCAGTTGACGCTGCAGTTGACGGTGCGGTTGACGCTGCAGTTGACGCTGCAGTTGACGCCTCAGCTCACGCTGTAGTTGACGCCTCCAGCCATGGCAGTCGCCGCGTTTGTGATGCTTAAGTCAGCACCCGTCCTCACGGAGCGCCCGGCCGGCCGGTCGAGGCTAAGGATGTCATCACGATGACACCCCTGTCACCACTGTACCATGCGACACATGAAGGGCAGGGGGCGGGTCTGGAGTGCGATGACCGGACCTCTCAGTTCGCGGTGTGGAGAATAGGTGATGCTGGCAGGCCGGATGTTGCCCCCTCCCCCATGAGCGACTGGTACTCCTCTCGCGCGCACGGCTCGGCCCAGACGCAACTGAGCGGCGAGGCCGGTAAGATGTACTTCAGAGACACAGGTGAGCAGACGTGCAGGCGCTGAACAGTTGACTGTCGTTGGTGCCTGTAGAGACTGTTGAGGCACGAACTTGGAACGCTTGGCGTCACTGGGAAAACTGTTAACTGTTGCACAAGTTGTCGCCGCATTGTTTCATAATCAGCCCGGCCAATATAAGGCCATTAACGGCTGTTGGTTTAAGAAACGGCTCCTGGTTTCGAGAACTTGGTGGTTTGGAGAAGCTATTGGATTTGCGAACCAGTTATCGTACAAACGAGGCAAACCATAGACTATCAATGCTAGGCAAAGAGAACTTGTCCCAGTCAACCAAAGGTCGAGTACTTGCTCTCGGAGAAGAAATCCACTATCACATCGGCGGAAATTCTTGGCATCTTCCACAAGTTCGCCGATGACAACAATCACAAATTGCTCGTATTCCCGGATGGGTCGAAACACGAGGCTGAGGTAGGCATCGGCATCACTGGACCAGGTCTCAGACTTTTGCAAGCGTCTACCTGATAACTTCTCCATCTACTCCGCGGAAGCAATGGCCATTCTGGCCGCTATCTCCATTCTCATGAGGCGTAAAGCTAGAAACGAAGTAATTTGCTCAGACTCCAAATCCGTTCTCCAGTCAATTAGCAACACCCACGACTGTCCACATCACCTCATTGATAGAATCCAACAAATCGTGGCCCATAACGTAAACATGAACTTTTCCTTCCTCTGGATTCCGGGCCACGCCAACATCCCAGGTTACGAAGAAGCAGACCGGCTCGCAATGCAAGCCTTAGCATTGAACACTTACCCTAGCGTGGAATATTCGGTAGACGATTGCAAAGCACTCCTACAACGCCATATTCGCCAACATCAACAGAACACATGGACACAACACAACACAACTCAACACAACACAACACAAATCCAACAACACCCACGCAATCAAACCAACGATAGGCACATGGAACACATCAAATCAATCTCACCGACAAAAAGAAGTCATCCTCACTAGACTTAGAACTGGTTGAACAAAACTAGCACAGTCTCAATTAGAGGGTGACCAATACACAACACCTCACTGCGACACCTGCAACACCACGTTAAGCCTAGGCCACATCCTGCTAGACTGCATAGCTTTAGCTCTCAAAGACAACCACTTAAGACATTCTGCCAAAGAGAGGGTATCACCCTATCGCTTCCATCGCTTCTCGGTGACAAACACCCAGAACTCCTTCAATTGCTATTTGAATAGCTGTATGCCACAAAACTAGCAGGAGCACTGTAGGCACCACATCACCAACACTCACGTCAACTCGCAATGCATGATCGCGAAACGCTCGTAGGAAACACGTAAATAGCCATCACCGCTTGGCGTCGGACGTACATGAGCCGATTTGCTTCACAATTAGAAATAAATGGCTACCTAGCGGTGCCGTCGGAAGTAGATGAGCCGACTTGCTTCAGGAAAACATTTTTTTTTTATTAGCTTAACGTAAAACTACCCAGAGGAGCCATCGGACGTAGATGAGCCGATATGCCTTGCAACTCATAACGTAAACGGCTACCCAGAGGTACAGCGGACGTGGAAGAGCCCAATTGCAAAACACCGTACTAACCCAACTGACAACCCTGCATGGCATGCTCAGACTAACCCGCTATTAACAACTAACACTCGGCGGCCGGCGCGATAGGCGGTATGGACAATTATTACCTCCTTGTTCGCACGGTAAAGATCCCTCGGTGCTCTTCGATAAGAATAGGCTAAAGCCGGCATCCTGGCAAAATCAACTTCTCGACACTCTCAAAACACCCCCACCCCCACCCAGACTACAAATTATTTTGTGGATGAGTAAAGTAAAATTAAAACCATTTAGACATCAGGGAGATGTCCCCAATCCAGCCCCCGCCTTTAGCACCTAAAATATCACCAACAATATCTTAAAATTCCCTTAACGTAAATGTCGACTTGCCTCCACCTTGATCGCAAACACTCGCTTTTATAGACAGACATGCAACGTACTCGCTTTAAAGGCGGCGCAAATGACCTTTATGGTCCAGCAGTCCACCAAATGAATGAAACAGCTCGACCGATCGTAATCTGATCTGATCGTTGCCGAGCAGTAGTCCTCGTTCGTCTTATATTCACCAGTCGGGCAGTAGTCCTCGGTCGTCTTATATTCACCGGTCGGGCAGTAGTCCTCGCTCGTCTTATATTCACCAGTCGGGCAGTAGTCCTCGCTCGTCTTATATTCACCAGTCGGGCAGTAGTACTCGCTCGTCTTATATTCACCCGTCGGGTAGTAGCCCTCGCTCGCCTTATATTCACCGGTGGGGCAGTAGTCTTCGCTCGTCTTATATTCACCAGTCGGGCAGTAGTCCTCGCTTGTCTTATATTCACCAGTCGGGCAGTAGTCCTCGCTCGTCTTATGTTCACCAGTCGGGCAGTAGTCCTCGCTTGTCTTATATTCACCAGTCGGGCAGTAGTCCTCGCTTGTCTGATATTCACCAGTCGGGCAGTAGTCCTCGCTTGTCTGATATTCACCGGTCGGGCAGTAGTTCTCGCTTGTCTTATATTCACCGGTCGGGCAGTAGTGCTCGCTTGTCTTATATTCACCGGTCGGGCAGTAGTCCTCGCTTGTCTTATATTCAACGGTCGGGCAGTAGTTCTCGCTTGTCTTATATTCACCGGTCGGGCAGTAGTCCTCGCTTGTGTTATATTCACCGGTCGGGCAGTAGTCCTCGCTTGTCTTATATTCACCAGTCGGGCAGTAGTCCTCGCTCGCCTTATGATCAACAAAACGACTGATCTGCGTTTAAGCCCGACAGTTGCATCTCGCTTGCTTTCAAGGTTGTGGGGCACGAAAACACGTGTGGACCCATTTTCCGTGATCATCAATCATCCATTTCAGCTCGTTTAGGCAGAAGATGACAGATTTGGAGTGGTGGGTGACTAATGCATCTCCGTAGCAATCGAAAACATGGAGATTGTTTTCCGCGTGTCATGGTACTATGACCAAAGGCCTAATAATCTGCCCCACACAGTGCTGTAGAGTAATGACACAGCGGTTACTGGATTACATTATAAGCATACATGAATAAAATATCCCCACTGAGGGCAATCAACGCTGACCTAACGTACTTTGTAGCAATGTGTTCATAACATGCTTGTTCTGTGACTGGTCAATTTCCTCGTATTTCTCGTTGCCTCCAGTTAAATAGTAACTTGGATAGGTACGTCAAGTCACCATTGACCAACAAACAATGCAAACAAGATCAAACGACCTGAGCCATTGCGAGCATTGCGTGCTTGAGGTAGGGCATGGTAGAGTACGTACTACACTATACACACGGATGTCTTTATTTAACGCAAAATAATTTAAATCTTATAGTTCCAAATAACCTACCCTCGCCAAACATACTGAAGTGGTCGTGCGTGTCTTCGCACAGAGGCGTTTGTGCCTAAGACTGTCCGTACTCATCTTTTGACCCTCAAGTGGGCATAAACTCTGATTTTGAGGGTATAAAATTACTCGAGTCTGTCCAAATCAGTTCCAATCGGTACTTGATTTGCCCTAAAACATCACGCTTCACTAGGTCATGCTCAACATCATCAGAATTCCTATCGAGTCAAAACTGATTTCCCTGCATAATTAGCTAAAATGAAAGCGCCTTGGCTGCGCCAAGATCACATTACCGGTGGCATTGTATTGTCTCAGCCGTCGACATCAGCCCACAACTATTCCAGACTTTGGGTAAGAGAAATGATCCGGCCCCTCCACGCGTCGGCAGCTCAGTGGTTCGGCTGAGTGTCTGGCATGCCAGAGGTACGGAGTTCGATTCTGCGCGGTGCCGGCCCTTCCTGCCAGGGTGAGAGGCAGGCGACGCCATGTAGCCCCAGCTGCTTAGTGCGTCGTAAAGCCACGACCAACCGATCCGGCCGCTCCGACTGATGGGAGGTCGCAGAGTGCCTTCGCCCCATCCTTCAGCAAGCTACTTGCGCATTGTTCCCGTTACAGTAATCACGGCGACCGGCGAGGCGTAAATGTACAGAATTAAAGCATTAAAGGGATACAGCAGAGCGCAAACTTGACAACATGGTGGTATCGAAAGGTAGGTTATGGAACGTCCGACAGCGCCTATATAGATTGCCGATGCATTGTGGGACAGCGGGAGGGGCCTGGGAGACATGATATTTTCACAGTCCTCAACATTGAACAAACAAAGGTTGCACAGCCCTCAGTTGCTCAGTTTCCCCTGGATCTCCTGTTTTAGCAAATGTACTTACTCCAGATGCGATTTAAATATTGCATGTGAAACTTTCTAGAAGTCCGTGCAGCAGCAATTCGGTGAAGAGCAGTGGTCTCCAAAGTTCCTTGATTGTCACATATTGTCCCCAAATCAATGCACCTGAAGCCTTAGTATGGGGCTCAAGCGAAATGCAGCGTTTCACATGACATAAATATAAAGTAGGATACTGGAATATGCTTGCCATATACAAAACTGTCAGCTAGCAAATCAAAAGTGACATTATCTTTCGAATGGGACTTAAACAGGCTGGCCAGGTGGTTCTTACCGGCCGGTCCATGAGCCATTTCCAGAGACCAATAAATCCCAGTGAATTTTTTATTAAATCGGTGGTGGCAGCTCGTTCGTGGCAGCTGAACAGACCCGTCAAACGGCACAGTGGACGAGTTAGGTGGTGGACAGGCACGTCACACAGCAGACCTGCCAGTCTGACGGACACGTCACACAGCGGACCACTCACAGTCGGACGGACATGTCACACAGCAGACCTCCCACAGTCGAACGGACACGTCACACAGCGTACCTCCTACAATCGGATGGGCACGTCACACAGCAGTGGTCGATTACGATCGGACGACGGCTGGAGGGGTGGGAGCACAGGCCACGAGGCAGCACACATTGCGAGGAGTGAACAGCGCCGCGTGCCCACGGCGCTGTGCCTGGTGTGGACGAGGGCGACCGGAGCGGCAGCCGGCCGCCTGTGCCGCCGCCAGCCAAATATAGCGGCGCACGGCTGTACCAGATCGTTACGGCCCGCCGTCCCGGGAGTATACACTCCCGACAGCCCGCCGTCCAGAGAGTATACACTCCCGACGGCCCGCCGTCCAGGGTGTATACACTCCCGACGGCCCGCCGTCCAGAGTATACACTCCCGACGGCCCGCCGTCCAGGGAGTACACACTCCCGACGGCCCGCCGTCCAGGGAGTATACACTTCCGGCAGCCCGCCGTCCAGGGAGTATACACTCCCGACGGCCCGCCGTCCAGGGAGTATACACTCCCGACGGCCCGCCGTCCAGGGAGTATACACTTCCGGCAGCCCGCCGTCCAGGGAGTATACACTCCCGACGGCCCGCCGTCCAGGGAGTATACACTCCCGACGGCCCGCCGTCCCGGGTGTATACACTCCCGACGGCCCGCCGTCCCGGGAGTATACACTCCCGACGGCCCGCCGTCCAGGGAGTATACACTCCCGACAACCCGCCGTCCAGGGAGTATACACTCCCGACGGCCCGCCGTCCCGGGAGTATACACTCCCGACGGCCCGCCGTCCCGGGAGTGCGCACTCCCGACGGCCCGGTCGAGCGCGCCAATCCTACACACTGCCACTTGAAACGGCCCGCTGCAATTATGTTCGCGGTTGTTCCCATCTACTGACGATGCTCCCATCTCTCGGCTGGGCTCCCGCGCCGCTTCTCAGGGCTCCCACCTCCCGACCCGGCTCCCATCTCTCGGCTGGGCTCCCGCGCCGCTTCTCAGGGTTCCCACCTCCCGACTCGACTCCCATCTCTCGGCTGGGCTCTCACATCGCTTCTCAGGGCTCCCACCTCCCAACCTGGCTCCCATCTCTCGGCTGGGCTCCCGCGCCGCTTCTCAGGGTTCCCACCTCCCGACTCGACTCACTCTCTAGGCTGGGTTCCCACTCGAAGCTGCGTGTTGACCTGTCATATATGCTTCAGTCAACAAACTGATACGCCTGGATTCAAATGTCACTTGGGCCCTCACTTCTTCACTGAGTTCTCACTTCTGAACTGCGCTTTGAACTCTCAAACGAGCCCTCAACATTCGACCGAGCTAGTATCTTGTGATTGAGCTCTAAACTCTCAACTGACATATTATCTCACGACTGAGATCTTAAATCCCGACAGAGCTTGTATTTCTCGCGACCGAGCTCTGGCCTCTCGTCTGGGCTGTCAAATCTCGACTGAGCTCCTTTTGAATGAGCGTTGTGTATTTTGTTGTTCAACTGTCCAACTTTCAACTTTCAACTGAACTCTCACCTACCGACTGCAACCTCACCCCTCAACTGGGCTCCCCTGAGCTCACATCGACTCCATGGACTTCCACATATCCACTAAAATAGCACCTCATAAATGCGTCCGAAGTCGCATGAATGCATTCGAACCTCTCTGTATGCGCTCTGATCATCGTTTTCACGCTAGAGTTGCGTTTGGACTGTCTCCAACGGCCGGATGGGAAACATTCACCGGACCCCCTGCTGACTCGCAAATGACTTCTGACAATTCTGCATATATTGAATGTGCAAGACAAATGTGCTTGCTTTACATCAAACCAACTGTGTGGATAGACCAGCGACACTGTGGCGAGGTGGGTAATTCGAAAGAACGGTCGTCTCCTCAGGGAGAATTGCTACTGCGTCGTCTTCCTCTCCGTACGTGGAAATAGAGGCCGCGCTGTATTTGGACGCCGATAGCCGCAAGCAATGGTAAAATGCTGCAAATAAAGGCCAAACGTTTCCACTGCAGGGGAAGAAAATCGACGATACGTTGAAACAAAGAGTAATCTGTGTCAGAAACATTTCAAAACAAAACAAGGAGCACTGCATTCGTCGCAAGCGAAGGGAACACCGCCACCTTCGAACCCCTGTCATTGAAGCTGTACGCCTTGCAAAAGAAAACAATGCCGATCACGGCCCCCACAGTGATGCTGCATGTCGAGCAATGCAGTTGGTTGGTTATTGGAGTTGGGACGCATCGACTGCGTCGGTCATGCAGCGCCCGTCGAGCAATGTAGAATGAGTCGGTCAGCATCGGTTCAGCAGAATTGCAGCTCGCCACTCGATGGTCGAGCTGGCGTCGAACAACACTGGCATCAGGTGGTCAACGAGTAGGCAATGTGGTCTTGCAAATACACCCGCGCAAGGATCTAGGGTATCCCACACAGGCACCTTGCATGCCCAGACACGGTCTGAACAGCATGTGTCGACACCCGATGGCATAAACAGAAATATGGACGCTCCATCTCGCAGCGTGCAATTCTGTACTGTTGACCTGACCCAGTCAAATTAGTCTGAATATATTTTACACGCAATGTGCAGCGGAAATATGTCCAATATCTGTCCAAACTGAAGGAGAGATACCAGCTGGGGCCGCAATATCCGGGCTCAAATGTCGCTAGCTTCAAGATGTTGGCTTCCTCGCGACCATTTCCCGCTGAAGCGTGGCGACCCTATAAAGCCGGCGCAGCTGAAAACGTGATGGAATCTCTTACCATTCTATCTATAACCAAGAATATTGAAAGGTGATGAAGATTATGCACATAATTTGTGCATGGGGAATGCGGATACAATAGTACAGTTGGCCTTATCGTCAACAAAATATATTATTAGTGTCGGCATATAAATTCTTATATACCAAACGACTAAAACCGCTCTTGTATGGTATAGTAGGCCGGCTATTTCAAACTCAGTCGAGCATCTAAGAGTATTGCGATTTGTACGACACACTCCTACAATTCCTAGCATATCCTGACTAGATTGCCCAATCGCTCAGATATATAATTTAATTAGGTAAGTATTCAGCTGCCTTTCACTTACTAGGTGCTCCTCCCATATTTAAGCACCGACGGGATAAATTATAATGTTTTTAGTGATCAAGCATTAAAACGTAAACCAAGACAAGGTGACCCAGGTGACCTCAATACTGAGTTTTAAATACGTGAGTTGTAATCTTGCATGTACTATAACAAATGTAAAAAAAACTGGACGATTTAAGGATATACAAATCTTGAACTAAAAAAAAATCCGGCTTCCAGGCCGGCAAATACGAACATTTCTACACAAATGCTCCTCGGGTATTTCCGATTACCCAGGAGCACTAAGCATGCCAGACCAAACTAGACCAGGTGAAAATATGGTCACATTGTATGGCTGGCCAACATATTACATGACGCATGCTGCAAACGAGAAACAGTCATCGGAAGTTTGCATGACAATCGCACGACCATCGTTTTCATAAAGGCATTGCAATCGACGTTGAAAGTATCTACTCGGTTCACTGCTTCGTTGTATTAGCTGGTGATGCCAGAAAGACGCCACATTCGGAGGACAACGTCGCCGTGACGTCATTGATCCGGGGCCAGGAAGTCCCACCTGGGAACTTCCGCCAAAGCATGCCCAAAATATATCCAGGGGGTGTTGGAAATCGCAGGGCTTTGCTGGTAGTCGCTCATGTGGTGCACCGATACGTCAGAGCGGTAGTATCTGATCCACCCACCACCAACCGAATGCCCAGTTAAATGAAACAGAAGTCCTGTTCTACTGTGTATCTTCTCTGAGTACTTGGGGGATGATTCGAGTTCATCATGCCGCATGACGCATACCATCCCAACGTGTACGGTGGACGTGAAGAAGTGGCCACAATCCACCACGAAACGGAGCTGTCTACGGACCGCATCCTATCAGAGTCGAATGACCTGGAATTATCTTGAGCTGCGGCCTTGTCGATCCAACTTGATGGTTTCTCTGCTAAAATTTTGCTGCTCATGTTGGCAGATTCCCTAATTCCTAGTATTGGGGTGCGGAGGGGATTGCCGTTCACCGCGCGTGAAAATGCACAGCTCTCGTCTGCATGCGCTGACTGAGATGAAGGCATCGATGGGCATCAAGTGGGCACTCCCTACAACACGCTACCCGTCATTGCTGCGTGCCGTGCCCAATCTCAACATCTGAGGAAGGGGCTGATATGACGCGTGGCCACCTGATCGCTGCACCCACCACCAGCCGATAATTCACTTCCCACACGGCACCACTCTGGACGGCCCTTCGACCGATGATCACGACGGGGCGGCCCCACCCACGCTCGACCCTGCACACCGGACAACCCGCCACCACTACAAAACCAGTCACATCAAACGGGTGCCCTGCTGCCAAACAGCCCATCCAGCAGGCTGTACCGACAGCCCACGCAGGCCTTTCCGAGGCACCAGCTCTATTTTGGTGTCACTTCTCCAGGCTGAAAACACCCTCGACAGCGCGATGCAGCAGACCCTCAGCCGCCCAAGTAGTCTGGGACATCCGGCCAGCAGCTCCTCTCCGAAACATATCCGGCCTGCAACTACGCTGTTGGCGGAGCCGTGCTTTACACCACGACAGAGGTGCAGGCTGACGGATAACAATGATGGGCTGGTCAAGAGCACAACGGCACCATCCTGCCGTTCAGTGCAAGTCACATGACCACACAGGCAATGCGAAAGCTCCAATAAGAGAAAATCTGCATGTCACTTCAAGAATATACGGCATCAGACAGAAGCATCATGTTCACGCAACACTTCTACACGCGTGCACATGAGACAGCGAGCGTCATGCGGAGTCCAGCCCAGTTTTAGACCAGTCCCGTCAGTCTTGTACAAGTGTAGCCCCAGGCGAATGACTCCGCATGAAAGCTGGCCTGGCTTAAATTAACCAAATTCATATTTGAAACTATCAGCTTTTCAGACTTTCCTACATCCACGCCTCTACATATTTCATGTCGTCTTCGCAGTTCAGTGGCCGAAAGAGTAGACCACAGAAAATACTTCAAAAATGCACATTCCCCTCACATGTGCCTCGCATGAGCCGAATGTCAATGTCACGGAAAACTTAATTACTTGAGACGGGATAAGCCAGCACATCGGCGACCATTCATGAGCGATGGTTGGGAAGAGAAGGTGTGGTAGTGGTAGTGGCTTAAAAGTTAACCGCGCGCAAAAAAAATATGGCTTTTGGCCCACCCAATCGTTTACTGGTCCATGCTATGTACGCTGGCCAAGAGTAAAACGTAGAACTAAACAGACGTCTGCCAATTCTTTCATTCTTCAAATTATCGCGTAACAAACCAGGAATAAAGGGAGCAGAAGTTCCCGAATAACTGATCAGCACAGGCACACCGGAGTAGCCAGAGGGCAGTCATGACAAACCAGCGACAGGGAGAGTAAAAATGTATCAAGAAAAGTCTACACACAACCCAGTCTCCTGAACATCACTTCTCAGCTGCCGATTACCTGTTCGGGATTTAGATGTAACGGCTTTGATGGTCAGTTTGCAGCCATCACTCCCCAGCTTTTGTACTGTCGCCACACAAATGGTCGCGTAACATCACACAACAGCTGTGTTCCTGTCATTGCATAGCTTGCCAGATGATGTGATGGTGGTGGTCATGCTGGAACCATAGTGCTTTAGAGCGCGCCGGCTACTTCGGTCAGTTTGCGCCCAACTTGTCAGATGGCATCACAGATGCAGCTGTGGTCCTGTCGCTACATAGCTGGTCAGGTGACATCACAGATGCGGCTGTGGTCCTGTCGCTACATAGCTGGCCAGGTGACATCACAGATGCAGCTGTGGTCCTGTCGCTACATAGCTGGTCAGGTGACATCATAGATACAGCTGTGGTCGTGTCGCTACGAAGTTGGTCAGCAGCCTGCAGACAAGATTTTTACTACCGCTTCGGTCTATTTTGGAGATATATTTTGGAAAAATTCAGGCTTTACGACCCTGAGATAATTGCGTCGCAACGAGGTTACGTTTTCAGATCCTAGACGTTCTCTGGTGCATTTCAATAAGGTCCAGGTTTCGAAAAGAACCCTAGATCAATTCGTTCTACACATCAGGCCTAGCATCACATTTTAACAATATTTTGGAGAACGGGTCTCCCATTCCGTTTCCAGATGAAACGCCAATTATCCTAGAATGCAAAACGATTCAAAAAGCAACTGCAACAGGCTTCAGAATGGCTGAGCTTGCAAGCATAATTATTTCCGGTGAACCAGCGTGGCCCTCGACGCCAGCTACGTTCTGAGCATCAAAACTGGAATAAGCTTAAGTGCGCACCAGACCACAACACACTGAGCTGATGAGACGAACAAATAGACAACACGATTCCGTGAAGACCCACACACGATGCCTGCACAAGAGAGAATAAAAACGGACTTCACTTACGCTTCCCAGCGAAACGACAGACGGTCGGAAAATTACCCTGTGGAGTCCGGTGGTCTCAGTGGCATAAGTGACAAACACAACACACGTCCGTCCTGCCGAATGAGAAAAGAGAAGACGAGACCAATTCCACGTTACGAGCCGGCGCGGCGCGGAAGCCGAAACTTCAGCAAGTTTCTGCGTCCCACGTCCCGCACGGAGCGGCAATTCGTGGAAACGGGTCGGGTCAAACCACCGACCAGTGACCTATTCCACCGATTTCTGCAACGGCTGGCGTATCTAAATGACCTGAACGTGGACGTCAGCAACGATCTTGTTCCAAAGAGTGTGTGGATGGGGGTGCCCTAAGCCACTAATGCAATGTATGCTGACTTGGGAGGTTGAGGACCACTCTGATCTCCACAGTCAGTGGCTTAGCATGGACGTGTGTACGTCCAAACCGTGGCAATGCCGCTGGATCTACCAGTGGCGTGGAAGCAGGGGAGGCGGCCAGCCGACAGGCGCGCCTGAGGCGGTGTCGACTCTTACCCGAGCCTGCATGCTGACCGAGGGAGGCGGCTGCCAGCAGCGGCCGAGGAGCAGCCGCCGACCGGACGGGCGCCCGACCCGCGTGCCGTCACCACTGGCCACGACGCCGGTGCGGCGCAGAACGCCGGCCTCTCCGGCAGCCGAGGCCGACATCGACGGCGACGCGCGCGCGCGCGCGTCGCCGCCGCCGACGTCGGTAGCCAGGCGGTGCATCGAGTCTCCGTCGATGTGTCCACATCAGACCGGATCGGACTCACTGATCGGCAAAATTTGAAGACAAGACATGTATTTTCTGGGGTGTAAGAACAAATAACTCATGCACTTCAAAAAGTTGTGAATTTACTCTGCTCTATAGACATTTATTTAAAATCTCCTGAGCATAATGACCTAGAGGAAACATACTTAACCATGGCACGTGTAAATTTGGTGCTCATAGCAAATATGCGTCCCAAGGTAACTTTTGCTCCCTTGTTTTGCTAGGATTTTACACTACCCACCCCAGAAGTAGAGTTAAAAAATCCATGGTCGATTCACGCAAGGAATCGGCTCTAGGTGACCGGCGGTGGAGGCTCACTCTAGACCCTGACGGGACCGACTCTAGGCCGCTGACGGAACAGACTTTGGACTGCTGATGGGATGGACTCCGGGCTTCCGATGGGACGCACATTGGGCTGCTGATGCGCCCGGCTCCGGGCCGTTAACGGGACCGACTCTGCGCTGCTGGTCGGATTGACTCTGGGCTGCTGATGTCACCGACTCTGGGCTGCTGATGGGACGGACTCTGGGCTGCTGATCTCACCGACTCTGGGCTGCTGATGGAACCGACCCTGGGCTGCTGGTGGGAAGGACTTTGGGCCGTTAACGGGAGCGACTCTGGGCTGCTGGTAGGATTGACTCTGGGCGGCTGATGTCACCGACTCTGGGCTGCTGATGGGACGGACTCTGGGCCGTTAACGGGACCAACTTTGCGCTGGTGGTGGGACTGACTCTGGGCTGCTGACGGTATCACAGTAGCATATTTCTAGTAACAATATCAAGGGCCACCCGCATCCACTGAGTCACCAAATGGTGACGACATAAACTGCATGCCTAACTCGGGTACGTCATGAGTACCCGAAACTATGAGTGCATGCGTTTCGTCATCAGGCTGAGCTGAAGAACGCTTTGGAATCTGATCGTGTACAACCTTCTGAACCATGTAACTGCTATCTACTAGCTAACAACGAACCAACTATCTGAACCACGCGTTGATCGGATGACTTACGATTAACGTCAAGGATTATCGCGCATGACTCAAGCCCAAGTCGACGGACAAGTCACGATCCGCGAGATTCGCAGATAGCGCATCTCCATGACAACCACTGACACTGTGCTGCTTCCGTCCCTGATCTGCCACTTAGCCGGCTTGACTGCGCCAGACACTCCTGTGCGATTCAGAGTATGGTATTTGACACTCAGCCTGCACCGAATCTCGGCCGCCGTCATCACTCGACTGGTCGGTCAAGCAACTGGGATAAACAAACTGCGGAGGCCTGCCAAATGCAGGGGAAATCTTGACAAACATAAAACAGCACCTTCTTCCCGCTGAGCTCGCGGGTTCATAATACATCCGAATACGATTGTCTCAGAAAGCGACAGTTGTGCCATACCACGCCACCACCAGGCAGCCTGACATGTAATCGCCACGGCGCCCTATACCGACGACGATGTCGGTGCGATCCCGACGACGATGACTTTCGTCTGAGAATTAACGGCACGTTCATTGCATGGTCTCTTTTCACCAATTACTGTACTCATTCATGGATTGATAAAGCATCAACATTCGACCAAGCAGAAGTGGGAATCCCACAGTGTGTTCAAATTGTTGGGGGATGCACGTATTTTCCTGTCCAAATAGTCCACTGATGGCATAGAAGCACCTGAGCCATTTCAATCAGCATTCCATCACGGAAAAAGACCAACTATATTTTTAGCAACGATGCGTTCACTGTCTTTTATATAATTGTGGATTATAATGATCGCATCATATATATATATCACATATAAAATATAATAATACAATGCATAAGACAAGATCTGACGTCAAATATGTAGCGTCAGGAGCGTTCATTTCTGAAAATTATTGGGGGAGCAATAGGTGAAGGCAATGGATTGGTCCAAATGGATTGGGGGCACACTCCATATGGTCCCATGTTAAAGGTTGAAATTATTTGGGGGAAAGCCAACATTGAGGGGGCACTTTCCTCCTCAAAAGTATATCAAACAGCACCCATGCATAACGTGTTATAAAATAACGTACTATATAATATAATATACCATTGCACTTGTTTACATTTCATTACGGCGTCGCCAGATACGCCTGTAGCTGCTCCAGCTGCTCCAGCCCGGATGTACGGCAACTCCAGTGTCACGTTCTCCACGTCAGTCAACTGCATGTAGCTGCTGGTGGAAAAGTTCAGAGCTGGGACTCTGAAGTACCGCACCTCGTGACGATCATCAGTGAACTGCTGCATGGATCGGATCTTCTGGACACACTGCCCCGCCTTCCCGCGAACGTCCGCGTCAGTGTCGCCCAACGTAACTAGAAGGACGTTCTCTTGGTGGCTCATGAAGCCGTTACGACCCACATTGGCCCAAAGCAGGGCGATAACATCCGTCCGGCAGCAGCGCGCCTGACTATGGATCTCACTGAACACGTGCAGTTCCCCGAAAACTGCATCTGACCTGGACTTTATATCGATGACGGTGGGAACATGGACGCCGAAGACGCACGCAGCAATGTTTCATGCGTATGTAGTACGCAAGTGGCAAGGCGATGGAGATCGTCCAGAATATCTGAGGCATGCAGCAACCCACTGACGATTGATCTTTTCAAGGTGTGGCACTTCGGAATCCCGGGTATTAACTATTTGACCGGCAACTACATGTAGCTGGTTCACGTGGAGAGCGCGATGCTGGAGCAGCTGTAAGCGTATCGGGCGACGCGGCTCCGCAAAGGTGTGCCCTGCCACAGCCGTCAACAGAGAGCAGTGAGCCCGACGACGGAGACGACGGGGCAGGTTTGTGGCGCCCAGCGGCAAGACAGCCACGCTATGAACAAGCTGGCAGCGAGGAGGCGTAACCCCGGACAAGCGATGGCAGCTGTGAATGCAAAACGTGACGCAGTTGAAGATGTGCCATGTGATTCAGGGTTGGATATAGGGAGGCCTGGGGCCTTTCCCCACATGCGAAAGATGGCGCTCCTCTGGCCGGGAAAGCGCTCCGAGGAAGTGTGCCCCCCCCCCCCATTTCTGGATCCGCCCTTGTGTGATCTTGAATCGGTATTAATGATATGTTATCTTGACAATCTTCGCAATGTGTAAAATATGTCCATATAATATACGTCCAATATACGTACATATGTAACCTAATTCATATGTTATAATATGTACTCCGTAACGCCGATGCTTGATGCGTCGATTTGAGGGGTGTATGATGGGGAGGTTTGGAGAGAGGGAAGGTGAAGGTGGATGGGAGAGGATGAGAGAGGGGAGGGAGATAGGGTGAGAAGGGAATATCAGCAGTGATGAATTCTTTGTGAGATAGAGTGGAATGCGCTACCTTCTGAATACGGAATTGACATCCTTTTCAAAGAAACATGGACATCGTGTTTCTCGGTGTGGGTTTGTGAAGACTTCATGCCTCATTTCTAACAGTATATCGTGTCCAAGAATCACCCTTATCCTCACCATGACGGATCGTGATACACGAACATTCGTAGCACAATTGCAAGTAAAGGAATTGCCTATGATGTGGCCTGTTATATAATGTTAGTTAATAGCATAGGTTTCTATCGTTGGTTGGTTATTTGGGCTTAGGGGCGCATCGACTGCGTTGGTCATACAGCGCCCACATAGCTTTCTATCGTTAACTTAGGTAAATTAGGTATATCAAAACAAAGAAAACAGATCCACTTACACGCACGCCATTCGATTAAAATTGAAGTTGAAGAACTTGTACGGTATTTAAAGTGGCATAGATTCCATCGATAATTTAGACGTCCCACTGTACCCGTTTCGACATCTTACATCTAACGAAAGGCCATTATTTTAACACCGACATAGCAGAGATATTAATGGTTTGATTGCAATAAGCTGTTAATTAAACGTCAGAATTTGGACTGTTTGGACTGTTTCACGCATAACAGCAAATTACGTGGATAATGATAGACAAATATTACTTGCTGCTGCATTCTTTCTCTCTACCCTTCTCACAAGTCATCACCCCTGACAGCGAATCCACTCATCCGCCATCTCAAAATATCTACCTGCGTCAGTAGCTGAACCCTGTGTCTCCATAAAATCGGTCGATCATTGCCGAATGCTGTGTCCACTGGGGGTGACGGTCCTGCCACCTATGAGCCAGCTTTTGAACTACAGGTCAAGTAGCTGCATGCAGCCGAGAGTCGTGGCAAAACGACGAGGCTGATGGACACCAAAAGCGGTACATATCTGCAACACCAATGTACCGACATGGCCCTGTGACAAGGCGGGTGGGTTGGTCAAGAAAATTGATTTTGGGACAAAAATGGTATATTTGAACACAGCATGAAAAACGACACCGAATGATGCCCGGAAATCAATGTCTGAAACAAAAATGCAAACAGGGATCACCCTAGTGTTACATTAGGCACACCATACCCAAAATTATTTGTTCTTAGCTGTCGTTTCACGGCTGGACAACGTGAGGGCATTGATTTGCGTTGGTTGAGTGACTTCCGAGGGTTAAGTGACGAACTAGAAGCAACCTTAAATTTAATGGCATATTCAACGAGCACAGGCCCAGACGGAACCTTGGCATTAGGAAAATGGCCGAGTCGAAATGCGATAAAGTGCATTTCATCAAATATCCCGACAATGGGCCATGTCATCGCTATTTGGAGCAAGTGTAACGATATGATCCAACACAGAGGCGAGAACCCAACTAAAATGGTTTGCCTTCGACCCACCAGCCTGGCAAATGTGGTCTAAAGAATCTCGATGAAGGACTGTAGTAGAAGCTATTCATGAGATAGTCAATGAAAACCAGACTGGTTTCATTAAAGACACACACATTGGTGAAAACGTTCGCCTCATTGATAGCATGGGTAGAATCGAGGAATTGAATATTTCAGGCTTAAAGTTGTTCCGTGGTTGGAAAAAGCGCACTATTCCGTTTACTGGAGCTGCATGAAAAAGGCGGCGAAATTAATTTAGCACAACCATGCACAAGTGGTTCGATATTGCATGCGACCCCGGTAGCAACATTCAAGAGTACTGCTCGTGTACAGATAAACGGCCACCTCTCACAGCAGTACTCCATCGACACTGAGCTCCCACAAGGTTTCCCATTGGGCCGCTTTCTATTTCTCGTTGCAATGGAGCTATTGGCACAAAAGATACGTTCCTGCGTAATTAGGCAGCTTAATTTTAACGATACGGAGATTAAAATCTCCGTTGATGCCGATGATACCGCAATGATCTTCGACTGTTCGGCTAAATCGATTTCCAACTGCGTCAGTATCTTAGACAGGTACAAAGACGCTTCGGAGGTATCCCTGCTCAGCTGTCCAGAGCAGAGAAACCAGGCACGTCATGTTTGAGGAGGCTTATACAATGAATGGTACATAGGAGGTGGAGTATGCATGTCAGGCAACCTATGAAATGGCATGCTGTGGAGGGTATTGCTTAAAGCAAGAGAGAATATTTAGATTAGATTATATTCTATGCTGAGCAATGGAACAAAATTAAGGATTGGGGCATATCATAGGCACCAGATCAGAACATCCGGTTCTTTTCCGAAGCATTCAAATGGTGGGTCATATACCGTCGACAACCTCTCACTCCGATTGGTCGCGGGTGGACTCGGTCCCCACCGCCAATTGTGATATTCGAATCCACGATCTTACGATCAAGAGTACAACGCAGGACCGACTGAGTTACCGCGAACCCTGACAGGTTAGTTAGTTAGTTATTTTGGTTTTAGGGCGCATCGACTACCGAGGTCATTTTGCGCCCAGAACCCTGACAGGCAGGCACCAGCTTGGCATGAAGAAATGGATAAGTTTATGCAGGAAGAGATAGGTCAAAGGGTACATGGCACTGACACTGTTGTTAGGAGTCTATAGGAAAAATGGTTGAGGGAGGAAATAAGAGTCTCAACAACTTGAGAAAGGGCTTGATTGCTTGTTTTTATGATTTTTTGCTTCGAATGGTAAATGAAGCCCCACAAGGGTAGATTAAATATTTAATCTAGTACTAATAAATATGGGATATTTTGCACAGAATATCATGATAGGAGACTTTAGGAGAATTATTTGCATGCTGGGCATGCCAGTTAAAAAAAGACCAATTTCAAATTTTGATCAACAGGACAATGATCAGTTCATGATACGAATGGGTGACTCAATGGGAAGATTTATTATCAGGCCTAGATGCACATCAAGTGTGGGGTTATAAAAATCATACTGTTTCAAGGTGAAGATAGGTTCATTTGCAATAGACAAATTAGAATGGGTAAGGTTAGACACCCTGCATAGCTGACAAGGGAAGTAAAACTAGTTCTATTCAGCAATGACTATATGCCTTGATAGCAATAATTACGTAATTGCTACTAACAAAGTATGTGAATAAAAACCAAAAGACTCTGAGGCTAACATGGCAGCATATAGCATAGCTATCAAGAAAGCTACGTGTGGTGGGGCATCTGGCTGGAATTAAATTAGAACTGGTAATGGTTCAGCAGGAAATCCTCAGAGTTTCTGTAGCTTTATAATGTGCCTGCTGATTGAAAAGGGTAAATTTGCAGTTTAATGTAATTTTTGAATACCTGGAATTTGTTTTTCCAATACCATGTTCATGAATGCAGTCAGCATGATGCAAATTCAATAAATTCATAAGCATTACACTGGAAAAATGAATTGCAATAATTGTAAAATTACCTTCAAGTACAAATTTACTGATATGTATTAGATGGATGTGTAGGCTGTTGGTGGAGTTTTTATTTAACTTATGGTGTGTTGTTGGCCAAGGTGTCCAGCATCTTTTTGTCCAGGCTTATAGTATCTTTCATTTACAGGCTTAACCCAGATAGGCCCCCATTGCTCTTTTAAGTCTTAACACTTTATGACTTGATGGGTCAGACCTGCTGAGTAACCACAATATTCTGCATCTGCCTGCCTACCTACCTATGTCAGTTTGCTTTTTGTACTGAGCAGCATTTTCATCTTGACTTCACCATCACCATCAAGGTCTGACTTACGCAAACTATTTCGGAATAATTACAGCTTAAGGTAGCTAGACCAGTTTTACACACATGTTACCTCCATGAAGCATACAAAGGGTTTTGTTAAGTAAGGTTAGGTTAGAATTTTGTTCTAAGTTAAAAGCATTGTTAAATAAAAAAATTGGGGAAAATTTTTCACCAAAAAAAAGAAATTTGTCATCAAAAACAGTTCAGGCTAGGTTAGGTTTGGTTAGGTTGTTTAATTTGAAAATGTTTGAGTAAAAATAGTTTGGAAATTATTATTATATTTTTTTTTTAATGTTTTCTAGCATGAAGGTTAGGATAGATTAGGTTAGATTATATTACATTGTTTTCTTTGTTACAGATGTTACTTTTTATGCTACATTACCAAACTCCAAGCCCCTTTTTGGGTGTTATTTCGACTCCAAACTGAAAAGTATGCATTTGCAGAGGAAATGAGTGGTCACATCACATTAAGCACATTCATAAACATTGCACCGGAAAAAAATCCAAGAACTCAAAAATTACCCTAAACTGCAAGCTTACCGAATAGCCTAACCTAACCAAACCATTTGTTTCCTTTATGGAGGCAAAATGCATGCAAAACTTGTCTTGTGACCACCTTAAAGCACATGAATACTGGTTATGGTACATAGTAGGTACCTACCTCATAGCTAATGTAGGTAGTAGGTCAGTGTGCAGTTAGGTAGGTCCTACCTACCTCCTATGTATTGAGCACCACAGTGAAAAGAGCAACAACTGCACTTGAAGGCTTGGAGGTCGGATCTCGTCCAACAGGCTTCAATCGTCCTCAGATCTGATTGCCCAGGTTTTCAGGTCTGATTGCTCGCGCAGCGGGGCCGTCTCTGCGCCACATTTGACACGCCGGCACCTGGATAGCACCAGCATTCGGTACTTGCCCAAGCATTTCCAGTGAACTATTCTTCTGGATAATATATCTACCAGATATATTCTTAGTTGCTTCTTTTGTACTATCCATGATTTGTAGTAAAGCGCCTATTTTGCCTACTTTGCTGGTGCGTATCTTCTTGAAGAGTGTTAACCTGTATGTTTTGTATCATACAATACACATAGGAAACATAGAAAAGGAAATATTCAGGTATCAGTACTTAAGATAGATATAGAAACGAGAAGAATAGTGTAGTAGCAGCAATATAGGCTATATATTGAGTAATTAGTATTGTATAATTATCTCCTTCGCAGAATTCGTCAAGAAAGTGCAAGGCTATCAAAATACTAAGCATCGTCCAGCAGTCGTTGATGATCTGTTTGACTGAGGCTATGGTTCGATGGTGCCGAGGATGAGTAGCCTAGAGGTAAGTTGCCCGTGTCACAACCGAGAGATTGTGAGTTCGAGTCTTACCTGTCGCTACCCCTTGCCCGTGGCCAATCGGCGTGAGAGATTGGGGACGCTATATGACTCAACGGTCGAAATGTCGCAGAACCAAAGAAAAACCTGGGTTGTGATTCTGTCTCCTGATATAACAATTCCTTTCGGCAGGAATATTTAATACTTTGGAGCCTATCTGCCGTGCTATCGAAAACGACAGGGAGCAACCTGAAAACAGGGACCTGAGGGCCACATATTGTTACCTCCTCGGATATCCTGTGTAGGTCACAGCTTTGAAAGGACGCCGTGCAACATGAGGCAAGGACGGATCTAAGAATATGATGGGGGATAGGGCACATTTCCTGGGATGAGCGCCTTCGGCGGAAAAAATCCGTTGAGCGTGAGGATAGTGGTGGACTTGAGCATACTGCCGTCACGTCTTAATGGGTCGCTCGTTTCTTTTCAAAAGGGTGCCTTTGGCTGAAAAATCCGTTGAGCGGGTGTGTGCACTGAGGCCTTCGTCGTGAAGCGTTTCTCGGTCTGAGGGTACCACCTTTCCATGGAGGAAAGCGCATACCACCAGAGTACCCCCCCTCCCGGTACCAAGCTCTGCTATCTGCCCTTGACATTGGGTCAGCAAAGTTAGAGATGAAGAGGGCGGAGTCTGACGGACTATCATGATTTCGCTACAAATTGTATCGGTGGTACTTTTCGTTCTGTTCGTAGATCCTTCTGTTCTGCGGTGCACGGGTGCGATGCTATATTACATGAACTGAAATGGTGCACTGTCTAGGACGAGAGATGCAGATCCTCTGCGCGCACGAGTCGTCCGAGCGAGGACGACAATATGGGCGCGAATGATCAACTGTGGTCGAAGCGCCCTAAAGCCCAAATAGCTCACGAACGAGCGAGGACGACTGGGAACGCGTTGGCCGGTCGCCACGCAGACGGACGTCGCCGCCCCCTCAGGGCCTCGGGCGAGGTCCGGGCAGCAGGACCTGATGGAATTTATGCTAGGGTATTGCGGGAAGCTGAAAAGGAAGTGGCAATTCCACTTAGTATAATATTTTGTAGATCGGTTTCACAAAATGAAATTCCTACAGATTGGAAACGGGCAAATGTAGTTCCTATTTTCAAGAAAGGAGAAAGAGGGAAAGTTGAAAACTATAGGCCAGTAAGCCATACATCCCTAGTCTGCAAGGTACTCGAATCAATTATCAAGGATAGAATAGTTAGTTTTCTGGAAGGAAACAGATTGATTCAAGATACTCAGCATGGGTTTAGAAAAGGGCGATCGTGTCTCACAAATCTCTTGGACTTTTTGGATTTTGTTACAGAACAATTTGATCAGGGAAATCAGGTTGATGTAGCATATCTTGACTTTAGTAAGGCCTTTGACAAGGTACACCATAGACGGTTAATGATGCAGCTTCAGGTCCATGGTATTGCAGGTAGCATCCTAAAATGGATAGAGTTGTGGCTTTCAGATAGACAGCAGAGAGTGATGCTAAATGGTACAAAGTCATCATGGCAAAATGTTCTTAGTGGAGTACCCCAGGGGTCGGTACTGGGGCCACTATTGTTCATTATATATGTGAATAGCATTGAATGTGGCCTAAGCTGTAAGGTTTTGAAATTTGCCGATGATTTGAAGATCTTTAGGGCAATAACAGGGCACAATGAGCAGGTTTTGCTGCAGAAAGACTTAGACGAGCTAGTGAAGTGGTCCGAAAATTGGCAAATGAAGTTTAATTTTGATAAGTGCAAAGTCATGCATGTAGGTAGGCAGCATATGAAGGCTCCATACTTGATGGGTGGCCAAGTACTATCTGTGACTCAGCAGGAGAAGGACTTAGGTGTTATTTTGAACACAAAATTGTGGGCATCAGAACAGACCAAAGAAGCCAGGAAGAAGGCACTAAGAATGCTTGGGGCAGTACAGAAGAATGTGTCATACAAAAGTGAGGAGGTCATCAGGAAGCTTTACTGTGCATATGTCAGGCCACATTTGGAATACTGTGTCCAAGCTTGGTCCCCTAGTTATGAGAAAGATTGTTGCTTTCAGAGAGAGTACAAAAGAGGGCAACAAAAATGGTTAATGGTATAGGCAACCTGGCATATGAGGAAAGATTGAAGAAATTGAATATGTTTTCACTTAGATATAGAAGGCTGAGAGGAGATCTCATCGAGGTTTTTAAATTTGTTCATGGTCAGGAACAGGAATATCTCAGGGAAATGTTTGAATTTAACAGAAATGATGCAATTAGAGGTCATCAATTCAAAATTAAAGTTAATCACAGCAGGACAAGGTTAAGACAGTCTTTCTTCACCAACAGGGTAGTAGAACACTGGAACCAGCTGCCAGGAACCATTGTCAGTAGCAACACACTGAACATCTTTAAAAACGGCATAGACAATCATTATAAGAATAGGGGGCTTGTTTTTCTGTATTCCAGGGAGGGTTGATCGACAGGGAGGAGTTGGGAGTTGAGAGGAGTTTGAAATTGTTGAGTGTGTTATGCAATAGCAAGTGAGTCTCTTATTAAGTCTAAACGCTTTATAACTTTATATAGGGTGTACCTAGCAGTGGATTCAGCACCTTCCTTCGGGATGTGATACTGATGAGATTGTCTATGGTAGCACAATGGGTGTGATGGGAGGAGTTTGTAATTGTTGAGTGTATTATGCAATACAGCTCTTATGAACGCTTTATGAAGTGTGGGGTGTGCCTAGCAGTGGATTCGGTACCTTCCTTCGGGATGTGATGCTGATGAGATTGTCTATGGTGGCACGATGGGTGTGATGGGAGGAGCTTGTGATTGTTGAGGGTGTTATGCGGTAGCAAGTGAGTGGTGCTAGATAGGCTGGGATATATAGCTTCCTAGGAACTTGGGATAAGGGATTGATTGGGGTGGGAGTATGTACATTCCTAGTACCTTTTCTAGATAGGCTTAACCCAGATGGGCCCCTGTGGCTCTTCTTAAGCCTTAATACTTTATGACTTTATTTATGACTTTTATCTATGAAGTAGATGCGCCCCTAAACTACAATAACTACAACACAAATCGGCCCTCATATCGTGGTGTTGGTAGCTCGATGCCCTATCGGGCCAGAGCAGCATGTCCGGGTCGGCGTACATCTCTTGCACCCCTTCTCCATTATGAGTCGACGGTTGATGTTGGTCCTCCGAGGACTGATAGCTATAAAACTCGGAGCCAGAGGAGCCAAACTACGCCTTGTCATATATTACGATGTTTTTTTATCGTGCACATGTGATCTATCGGTATGACCTCAAACATCTGATCTTTATCTTATCCTTTTGTTCAGCTACTCGCAATACAGCCTTCTTAAGTTTGAAGTTTTCCAAATCACACTTTTTAATGACACGGTGCATGTAGCTCTTAAGTATTGCATGCTTAGATGCTAAGTTTTCCCCGATAAGGTCAGCTTTGCCTGCCTTGCATGCTCAGCTCTTGCCTAGCTTTCCTAATCCGTGGCAGTGTCATCTTGCTGGGCTTACGCCTACTTTCTGCTTTCCTGTTAAAAGATACGCCACCGTCAATCTTTCTTATTACCCTGTATGAGGTTGCTTTGCTAATCCTTTCCAGTAAGAAGCATTAACTGTAAAGGGTTTTCCTTCCGCTGTGATTTTCGTAAAACCATGCCATTTTATGTGACACTCGTTTCTGAAACTGTTATACGGTAACTAACGGTTTGTCTCGTCATAGAACTTAGGTCCCGTTTGGGACAAAGGTAAATACTCGATCAGCTAATGGCAAGTACACCTTAGTCTCATATCTTAGCGGACAACCGCTGGAATGAAAAAAGAATGTTACGTTCCAGTCATGCTGCATACCGAACAACTATTCGCGGAAGCCCACCCCAGGGATTAAGCTGCACTGTTCTGTGATGTCTGCCGTGCAAATTGCCTTGAATATAAAATTCTAAATTTTCGTAGTGTACCTAGCGTTGTGCTAACTACTTCCTGATGTCAATTCGAATGCGATGTGGTAGACGCCGTGTTTTCGCACGTATCTGGGTGTGTGCAAACTGAACAGCAAAAAGGACCGAAATCGCAGGGTCTTGCCAAATGAGCTTTATGAGGAATCAAGCCAGGGTGCATATATATATATATATATATATATATATATATATATATATATATATATATATATATATATATATATATATATATATATATATATATATATATATATATATATACACCGTATATATATATATATACCGATATATATACATATATATACATTATATATATATATACCGATATATGCCGTGATCTGAGCGTCGGCTGTATGGACACACGTTGAGAACGTCTGGCGCGCATTGAGAAATCGCATGGCAATATATTCTCGCAATAGGTTGGACAAGGACGGAGGATGAAGCTAGAGCAGCATTGGCGAGCCCAGGACAGCAAATCAGACTTCAAATATAGCGCTGGCGATTTGTCGATAACATTGCCACAATATTGTTGTGACAAGCCACCGAAAACATTGCACTACTGTGCTCACTGGCGGATCCAAGGGTACAACGAGACCCCCTTTGAAGAGGCCTCTGAAAATGCAAGAAAATATTACCACATAAATAGTGTCTTAAGCAGACCAGATGACTGTTATCTGTTCAATTTCAATGAGTGTTTCCAAATCGGATGATTTATTGTTAAGTTTCCTCCTGCCAAGTCAGGTTTCTGGATACCCACCTGGCTATGTTTAATATACAAATTTGACTCTAGTTTTGCGCTTTATTGACACTTGCCAGGGCTTACAGACAAGCAAAGCGGCGACGGCCTGACATACAACGATAACAGCCTCAGCAGTCGTCTCATAGGCACTGTTACGAGTCTGTCCAAAGTTAGCGGCACGAGGTTCCCCTCGGCGCCGTGACGTTCAGCCGTCCATCAGCACGTCTGCTCAGTACGTCTGCCGTGTGCGGTGGCAGCCGGTGACATATCAGAATGTCCACAGCTCGTAATGTCCACAGCTGCAGTGTCCACAAATTCATAATGTCCACAGCTCATAGTGTCCACAGGTCATAGTGTCCACATGTTCAGAACTTCCACAGCTCACAATATCCACAGCTCATATTGTCCACAGGTCATAATGTCCACAGCTCGCAATGTCCACAGGTCATAACGTCCACAGCTCACAGTGTCCACAGCTCGTAAGTACCACAAGCTCACAACGTCCACAAGTTCATAATGTCCACACATTCATAATATCAACGCGTTCGTAATGTCACAAGTCAGTGTCCACAGCTCATAATGTCCACCGGTTCATAATGTCCACGAGCTACTAACATCCACACGCCTCATTGCGTTCACAGTTCATAATATCCACAGCTCATAATGTCCACAGTTCACATTGTCCACAGCTTATAATATCCACAGCTCACAACTTCCACAGATCGTAATGTCCACAGCTCGTAATGTCCACAGAGCACAATACCCACGAGTTCATAATGTCCACAGTTCATAATGTCCACAGGTCACAATGTCCACACCGTGTCCGCGAAAATATGCTCCGTTAAATCATTTTCGACCTTATCGTACTGGCGTGGCAAACCGGCAAATTTAGAGACCTCTAGTTCAACTCTAGTCAACAGATGGCAGGTCGATGAGTTCGTGCAAAATGCGGCAGGCCGAGGAATTCATACCAGATATGTCTTGCGGTCCAAATTGGATATTTGTGTACCTTTTGTTTTGAGCCTGACATGTTCAGTCATTATCAATGGATCATAGGTCGACCGACTATTGTGACTAACTTCTTAAATAAAATGTGATCGAGTATAGACCCATTGGTAGCTTTCCGATTCTCCTTCATATTGGTGGGGCGATCAAGGAGTCGACCCGCTAACATTTTGTTTCTAAACCGAATGGCATGAAATCTAGTGGGCATTATTGACGCCTGGGGACCTGTTCACGCTGAAAGATTCAAGATATTATCTCTTATGGAATGTAAGTTTCGAAATGGTTATTACGAACATCTACGGGAATCCACAAGCGTGTACGGGCAATTACGCATGTGCCAGGGCCATTGCCAAAGTCTGCTGCACCTTTGCACGTTTGCGGTCCTTTATGTACGTCTACGGGCCCTAACGAACGTCTACACCAATACAACTAAATGTTAGCAAAAAATTAGTGAACAAACAGAGTAAAATGCATAATTAACCAAATACTTCGTAAACATCCCCACTCCAATAGCTCGGATGTATAGTTTTTCGAAGACAAATCTATCAATATCTCTCTTCAACGAGTCAAAATACCGACCACGATCACAACCGAAGAATAACAGACACATAGGTAAGCACGCCATACGCGATTGCTGCCCAAATTTTCGTACGCCTTTGGAGTGGACAAAACTAATCTTCCGATGCAGAAATATTGGTGAGCAATATTTTAACAGCGGTTCCTCTTCTGACGCCACAAGCACACAAAATTCACAAAAGTTGAAACACGCCTTTAGCGCGGTAAAATGTATGGAGTCTCCGGAGACCCAATACCACGTTGGTTGGAAATTAAGGTTGGGTTAGCGGTCAGGGAGTTCGAACAGAAAGGCGAAGGGATAAAATGATAAATGCCTATTTTAGGTAGATTCGGCTAGATTAGAAACGGTTATGCAACATTTACCGGAAAGGTGTACTAGGATACTTTTGCGATGCTGTTAGATCTTCCACAAAATGTTGTCACTCCCCCAGACACAAATTGCATGTTGAGGTCATCCTGTGCTACTGACCTAGTGTCCCATTGACATTGGAAGTGATATTTAGCGCCGAAAGGCCATCATAGGTCACTGGCCTAAGCTCACTCTGAGATCAGCCATTCATATGTTGCACATTAGCAACGTCTTGTAACGATCTCATCGTTAACCTAGTTGTATGGGCACCGGCAAAGAACCGGCGCGTTTGACTGGTGCCGGCACCGGTATCGAATTTCGGACAATTTCGGTCAACATTTCCTGGTAGCGGCAAAGTACCAGCATTGTCAGCCCGGCCACCACTCCGATACCGCGGGCACTATTTTGGTACCGGTTGCCGCAACTGTTGTACTAAAATTGTACCTTACTTTTGTGAATGTGGTTGGCGTTGAGATACGCCAGGTATATAACATTATCATATATTAATAGTATTATAACATTATTATAATATTTCCGAGATATTATATACGCCGTCATAGCCGCCGGTGTATACCCAGAGATAGGTATAGGAACATTGGCTAAGATAGACAGGGGGGTCGTGGGCGCCATGGCACCCCCCCCCCCCCAAATACTTTTCGTGAAAGCTTAACATTAACCCCATGGCGGTGCATCTAAGAATCGAACCCAAAAGGCCGAGTTGTAAACAGCGAAGCAGGGTTTCTGAGGTTGGATAATTCCCCTGTCATTTACAGAACTCACGTGCCGGACCCCCACCCTCCACGCAACGGTGTCGCAAAGATAATCAAACCCAAACAACATTTAATAATAATCAGATTTAATGTGTTAATTAACGACGTTTTCAACTGCAATGGTTATTTAGCGTAGGCATCTCTCAGGCCGTGCCCGCGAGGGGATAGGTCCTGCAGTTGGTAGCGGGATTCGAACCCACACAATATGGGGCACGGCCGTGAACAAAACAACAGTTGATGCATGTGCGCAAACGTGTAGACAACATTCGGTGCTGAATACAGGCTCACAGGCGTTGCTGGCAGCTGGCCGTGGCTGGCAGATGGAGAGAGAGAGAGAGAGAAAGAGAGAGAGAGAGAGAAAAAAAAAAAAAAAAAAAAAAAAAAAAGAGAGAGAGAGAGAGAGAGAAGAGAGAGAGAGAGAGAAAAAAAGAAGAGAGAGAGAGAGAGAGAGAGAGAGAGAGAGAGAGAGAGAGAGAGAGAGAGAGAGAGAGAGAGAGAGAGAGAGAGAGAGAGAGAGAGAGAGAGAGAGAGAGAGAGAGAGAGAGAGAGAGAGAGAGAGAGAGAGAGAGAGAGAGAGAGAGAGAGAGAGAGAGAGGGAAAGATATAAAAAATATGCTTGAAGATCTGCGCACTCTGTCTTGATTTTCTTTCATTCAAGTGCCTTGCAGTGTCACAGCTGATGATGATGACACTTTCAACCCCTCGCAAATTTGTGTTTGGCGAATGTCCGTGATTTGCAATCGTTATCTGGTTGCAGAGGTCAAGAAAGTCGCCAACTTTCCTACGCTGGTCGGTAGCAAGATTGGTCCTCAATATCTCACTCAAGTAGCAATTTATCCATGATGTATTGAAATATAAAGAAGTGACTGGTCACGAATGCTTTCCACAAAAACTAGTTTTGTAACTAACAGAAGACATCCAGATTATGAAATATCACTGACTAAAAGGCTGCTACAGTATTGAGCGATACTGCATCACCCCATGGGTTTGCCTAGGACATCGGTGGTTGCTTAATTAATACAGTACTATTTTGGTACTGAGTATCCGTTTACGAACCATATTATTCCAAGACCCATCTCTAAGTCATTGTAAATAGAAGGATGAATCGCCAACGCTTACTTCACCAGGTAACAAGTGCTGGTAACCTTGATTGTGTTATTGGGCGTGATATGCACATAAAAAACATGTATTGCACATGATAATACATTTATAGGCCTTTAAATAATAAATTAAACTCTAATTAGTTGATTTATGGTCATATCAATGAAAAACTAGCAGCAGACACCCCAAAAGAACCATAGTGCAGGAACAAATAACGCCATCGCGACCGCCAACGTCTGGATAACGTGTTACTTGAGTTACAATTATGGGGTAGAGCAGGTGGCGTTGCGAACAAGTGAGGAGCTAAAAAGGTGGCAGCACCGTCGCTCACAAGGAACAATATCATTTAAGCCGTACCCAGGTAGCAAAAAGTGCATGTTTTGTTCTCGTAGGTAGCAGTCTAGAAACATTCTTGACCTCTGTCTGGTTGATAAGCCAGCAGCAAAAGAGCAGTGCCCGCGCCGAGCGCCATATAATGGATGCTGTCCGTCAGAATGTATGGGAACCCCTCTTGGAAACAGGACTGGGGAGTTGTAGTCGGAGTTGGAGTCGTGTCGAAGCCATGCTACCCACACTTCAGATGATTACAATGAAGGAAGCAGAGACCAAAGCCTCCGTGGTGCAGTGTTATTATTTTTTTTAGTTGGTTGTATGTTGACAGCTAATGCCAAATGTTGGCATCTACCTCTCCCCCAGCCGTGCGAGGGTTAAGACAGAAAGACATAAAGATCAGTGCAACAATGAGCCACAGGAGTCATATGTGGCGGAACAGCAGGGGCACGTGGATACCGTGCCCCATCTTAAATCTGAGAGGGGGTACCAATATTAAAATGTTTCCCTTAAATTTAAAAATACAGTCTCAAGATGTCACATTCGCTCATGATAAATATCCAAATGGGCTCGCCTTCGGCGCGCCAAATTGTAAAATATCTCATATTTTCCGGCATGACAGGCAGGCCACAATTGGAGTCAGTGGAGTTCCAAACAGTTGTTTGTTTCGTATCGCGCTACCCAGTCAGTCATGACTCAGCACGGTGAGCAGATCCTAGTCTGTGTGTCTCAGCAGTCAGTCATCAGTCATGTCTCAGCACTGTGAGCAAACATAGCCTATAATTAATCACTACGTGAAAGCAATCCCTGTAACCTAGCTCAGTGTGGACCATGGATAAACATACGCTGTAACTCGACACAGTGTGGACCATGGGTAAACACGCGTTGTAACTCAGCACAGCGTGGGCCATGGGTAAGCACGTGCTGTAATTCGGCACAGTGTGGGCCATGGGTAAT
>JAOTOM010005154.1:1120000-1245376 GCA_034440615.1 Ashinkailepas kermadecensis | reverse complement strand
AACGTCAGTGCACGTGCCACACCCATCTTGCGCATTCGGCGCATTCGCCACACTTCGTGCGATGCTACGGATTCTGCTGGGCCTCCTACGCTTTGTTAATTGCTGCCACATGATAGACTTGCGCCATATCTGACGATAAATGCTTCGTATGGGCGTTCGCTGCAAAATTCGATTCATTAAATTCGATCATAAGTTTCCTAATTCCAATATTTTATGGTGAAGAAATGCGGATACCCGCTGAGCTTTGATGCACCTCATATCTTTGATTAAACATGCTTCCAGGTTGGCTACCGAACCGAGGCACTGCCTGAGCGTATTTCTTTGGATCCGTTTCGTATTTCTTCGTCTACGGATGTCTTAGGGCTCCAATCCATTTTTGTTAGAAGCCCAACGCATTTTCGAAACCCCTGCTCGTTTTCAGGCCCTTGTGCGCTCGTATGGCCCCTGTATGCCTTGAGAGCTTCCGGTGTTTTGTTTTTTTGTGTTTTTTTAGAGTTCCCGGTATATATAGTTATGGCTACAACGCATGTTTTCGGGCCCTGTCGCTTTTTGCGAGACTGCGCTTTGGAGAGCCAGTCGCATTTTCGGTCCCCGTTGTGCTCTTAGGGTCCCGCTGTGTTGTTTGTGGTGGTGCGATTTTTCTGGGTCCAAGCGCGACTTATCGCGCACAGGCGCGTGGTTCCGGGATCCAACGCCAGTTATCTGGGCTCAACGCGATTGTTGTAGATCTCTTCTGAATTTTCTTTAACTTCCGAATCCCGGCCTGATTTTTCGAGTCCCTGGCGCCCTGTTTTTGTATCTCACCTCATTTTCTTCGAGCTCCGGTATGTTTTTCGATGCCGTACGCGATTTGTCAAGGCACCTGATGACATCGTGGTGATGACACCTGATGACAAGGCATCGTGCCCCTAGGGTGATTTTCATGGTCCAGGCGTGAATTTTTTTGTATCCCTAGGCTCAGCGTGATTTTGAGGGGCCCCGGCAGGATCTTTTGGGCCCATATCGTGATTTTCAAGTACCCCGGCACGACTCCTGCCATTTCAGGGGCTTCTTAGAAAGTATAGACCTCTCGCGTCTTGGGGGTCTCGTCTCATTTCCTGGAGCCTCTTTACCGGTTTTGGACGTCTTCTCGTGCGCCCTACCCTCCTCCATATTCAATGGTCCGCCTCTCCTGTTTTGGAGGGCCTCCTTCCACATCCTGGGGCCCCTTTAACATGGCATGGGGCTTCCTCTCATGTTCTAGGGGCATCCTCTGCCAAATTAGGGGCCTCCTGCCACGCCTCGTGGGCTTCCTCCTTTGTCCTCGCAAAGCTTACCCGTCTTGGGGATCTTCAATTTGGAAACCTCGCCTCCTTCCATACCTGCTACCTACCACTCACATCTTAAGGGCCTTCTCTCATTTCCTGGGAATTCTTCCGGTCGTCGGGCCTCATTCGGCCCTGGAGACCTCCTACTCCATCTCGAGGGACTCCTCTCGAGTCCGGCAGGGCCTCCTTTTCTTTTCTAGAGGCTTTCTTTTCCAAATTAGGGGCCTCCTCTCACGTCTTTGGGGCCTCCTGTTCTACGTTTTGATTCTATCTTTGCCCATTTTAAGGGTGGCCTTTTGTCTCCTGGTGGACTCCTGTTCTCTTTCCAGGTGCCTCCTCTTCCAAATTACAAGCAACCTTTCCTATCTCAGTTACCTTCTCATTTCCTGGGGACCTTCTTACCCGTTTTGAAGCCTTCTTTCTCGCCTGGAGCCATCCCTCTTATCTAATTACCCTACTCTCCTATTTTAGGGGCTTCCTCGTTCGTCAAAGGGTCTTATTTCCAATCTTATATCGTCCTCTTCCGAATTAAGTGCTTCCTGCCACTTTTCTGGATCATCCTTTTTCTATCTTGGTGGAACCTTACCCGTTTTGGGGGCTGCTTTTGCGTCTCCGAAACCTCATCTCATATCCACTGGCTTTCTCTTCCGTCTTAGGGCCTTCTCTCATTTTCTGAGGTCTCCCTTCCGGTATTGGGGCCTCCTTTGCAATCCTGGGGTCTCCTTTGCAACCCTGGGGGCCTCCTTTGTAATCCTGGGGCCTCCCTTGTAATCATAGAGGCCTCCTTTTGCAATCCTGGGGCCTCCTTTGCATTCCTGTAGTCATCTTTTGCAATCCTGAGGGCCTCCTTTGCAATCCTGGGGCCTCCTTTTCAATCATGGGGCCTCCCTTTTCAATCCTGGGGGCCTCCTTTGTAATCCTGGAGGCTTCCTTTGCAATCCTGGGGGCCTCCTTTGCAATCCTGGGGGCCACCTTTACATTCCTGGGGGCATCCGTGCCAATTGTTGGCACTCTCTTGATTTCTGGGGCCTCCTATCCTCTCCTAGGTGACTCCTTCTTCAAATTAGTGGCCTCCTCTCACGTCTTGGAGGCCTCCTCTCATGTCTGGTCCGCCTCCTTGCTCACCTTTTTCCTGTGCATTTCCGGATAGGGGCCTCCTCAAATTTCAGGGGGGGGCGCCCCCAGTCTCACGGCAGGGGGCGACTGGCCCCCTCTGCCCTCCCCCCCGGTGGCGACGCCCTTGCTTGTACGGTTTGGACCCCGCGCGTTCGCCCAGGAGCCTTTTCTGACGGCGCGAGATCATCTCCGGTAACTAGGAGCCCATCCGTCATCCCATGGGCCGTCTTTAACGATCCAGAGCCTTTCCGGTCAGGTAGGCGCCCTTTTTTCGAAAGTTTACGACCTGCTCATAAAATCAGGAGACTTGCTTCGGCTTGAGCACCGCCACCAGCCCAGAGGCCCTTCATATTGGCTTGGGCCCCTTCGTCAGCCCGGGAGCCCTTCCAACGATCATGGACCCCTCAGTCGACCGAGAAGCCCACATTGGCTCAGCCCAGGGTCCTCATCAGGGCCCAGGGTCCTCATCTGCCCGTTGGCATTCTTCGTTGACCAGTGGCCCTCTTCATCGGTCCGGGACATTATCCTTGAGGCTGCATGACAGGCGCAGTCGATGCGCCCCTACACCCCAAAGTCTTCTCCTTGAACCCGGAGCCCTTTCGGAGATCCAGGGGCCCTTCACGTCGCCCCAGGGAGCTCTCGCTCCCTCTCTCCCTATCTCCCTATCTCCCTCTTCCTTTCTCCCTCCCTCCCTCTCCCTCTCTCCCTCTCCCTCTCCATCGCCCTATCCCTCTCCATCTCCATCTCCATCTCCATCTCCCTCTTTTCTCTCTCTCACTCTCTCTCACTCTGTTTCCGTTTCTGTCTCTGCGCCTTCCTCCGCTTCTGCATCTTCCTCTACCTCCTCTTTCTCTTTCTCTTTCTCTTGTTCTTACTCTTGCTGTTGCTCTTACTCTGTCTCTGTATGTGTCTCCGTATGTCCCTCACTGTCTGCCTGCCTCTGCCTCTGCCTCTGTCCGTTCTGTCTTAATTTAGTCCTGAAGGTTCAATATTGGTCAGTTGGTATTATCTGGTCCCAGGTATATGCATCAGTCTATTTGGTCACCTCGCGTTGAATATGTTGTTTCTTCGGTGTGGGCAGCAATAGTATCGCGCACACCACGAAGACATGCGCCGTCACCACTCAACGCCTGGGATAGCGCCGGCCTGCGAGAAAACAGGAGTCGCAGTTGCGCAAACAAGGGCAACAACGCAACAAATGGTGCACCATCATCGGCTCTGTGTGAATTTCCAACCGGTCCAAATGGGGCAGGTTCCCTGTGAATCCCGGAACCTCAGTGGCGTTCGCCATGAAAGATGAGGAGTGCCTGTCCGGAAAGAGGTGCCCTTTGCTGAAAAGGGATGTCCCGCACTGCAGGAGAGTCCCCTTCTAAAAGGAATTATTAAAGTAAGGGCGTTGGAAGACGTGGGCCACAAGTGCCCATACGGCGTCAGCAAAAAGTGTTGAGTCAGGGCAGGGAGCGGGGCGCTTCAGATGTTAAGTGTTGTCAATTAAGCGGTGTTACAATGACGATGTTCGATGTTTCGCGCTACCTTCCAGCATCTGAGTGAACCTCGCTGGAAAGCAAACCCTTGTATCAACTCTCCTCGTGGGGGTTTGAGTGTCCCCCAACAAAATGCAGGAAAGGATTCCATACCACTAGGATTGGCTTCACCACTTATTAAATCCTGTCGAACGGTTCTGAGGCTTTAAATTGTCGGAACTAATTTTCTGTGTACACCCTTACGGAACAACTAACTCAGCAGCGAAAAAGAGTAATAGATATGAATGCGAGTTGGGCAAACAAGAAATGTCGATTAAGGTCATTCATCTTTCCTTACGGGTAGTTAATTCCCTCTTTCTCAGATCGTACCGTATTTTTAACCACTTGGAATGGCGGAGATGTGTCACATGTCCTTACACACAATATACGAAGTTGGGGCGGGTGTCTACACCTACATTTCATAGGGGGGGGGCTTATAATGCCCCCACCCTGAGGCGAGGTGTGATAATTTGACCGGAAAGACTGGGCGAGTAAACATGGGACACTATCGGATTTGCCCCGCCAACCAAATTAGCAAGCACACATGGCCTTCATGCATTGGGCCCCTCCAATATACCTCTTGGCGTACCTGGCGAACCACTCGCCAGTGCCACATTATTTACCTCTTGTTCAGGGGCGAATCCTGTTAGACCCAGCTTTTTTAACAATCGAGAGGTCTCATCGAGAGGAAGATCAACAGCAGCCAGATGGTGTCACGACAACGCAGCATGGGCACGTCACAAATCAGCATCGAAGTGTGGGGTATACCGTGACCGAAATCCTTGACCACAAAAATGGTGCGTTGATAGTAGATCACATATTGGGATAAATAATACCCGTTTAGCCATTGGAGATGTCCAAATTAATGTACGTACAAAAGGTCAACATGGGCCTCGGTTTTACATGCACATCACACACATGGTCCTCGAAATACACGATAATCTGCCCAGTTCACACAACTGGACCTCTGTTGTCACTTGGACCTCGTAAGTACAACCCGTCATAAAACATATACTTTCTAATTTATCGTGTCATACAACATTTGGTAACGGTCGAGCACCATGTGGCAATGATGTGCTTCCGTCATAGCGTTCCATCACGCTTAGAAATGGTGGTCCTCGGTTGTGACCGTACGGTCATGTGGCTCGCTTTTCACGGCTCACAAGACTGTGTGTGTGTGTGTGTGTGTGTGTGTGTGTGTGTGTGTGTGTGTGTGTGTGTGTGTGTGTGTGTGTGTGCGTGTGTGTATTTGGGAAGTCAATTGGATCATGGCTGAAAGGAACATCATTGCATACATGAATTGAAAGATATTACCTTTTCTCATGATTTAGGAAAAATCATTCAATAACACAGCAATATCAGAATATTCAGAACATTATAGCAATATCAGATGGTCGCATTTTCCGACCAAATTTCAGATCAGCCTAACTCATCCAGGCAAAAAGAGCTCTTCTAATGTTTCAATGTTTAAGAGGTAAAACAGAATGCAATCAAACAATACGCCATAAAAAGGAGACCTAACAAATTTGAAGAACTGTTCTGCCTAAATGGCCACCCGAAGGAACTCATCTTCGACGGCAAATGGCAGATCAGCCAACAGACAGATAACACCAGTACTACGAAAAAAACAACAAATTCGCCCACATCTCCCTCGCCATACATGAACGACACCGTCACGAACAAGCACAACCAGCCCATAAAGCCGCCAAAGCCTCCAGCTCAGAACAACACGGAAGGAGGACATACGCTGCAAAAGCCGGACGAGATATGCATTGCTACCAGTAAAATGTCCCGCAGCCAACAGAAAATGCAAAGTATGTGAAGCCGGCCTACGATAGAGATGCCAGACAAAAACGTAGTATGCCAAATTGGCTGAAATCACTGCTCCGGATATCATAACAATTTGGCGACATGCATGGGAGAAACATTCCGATTAGTGCCATTGGGAATTCATGAACAATCAAGGACGGACAACACCAGCGTGAAGATGAACCGATAGGTCAACACATAACCTGCCATCATTCACAAGCTGCCATGTTGACAGCATCATTAAATATCAGCATTCTCGACACACGTAAAACAGCCGAGCTAAAGACCGCTGAATTGCTCTACATCCGCGACAGCAGACTGAGCCGCAACATTAGCACCTCCTCACGGCCATTCCTATCACCACCACAGGGCGACATTGGCTGATGGTGATGATCTTGTCCAGAATATATATATATATATATATATAAAAGTACATTTTTGATGCTGTCCAATGCTGTCATTGTGACAACTACCCAGGCAAGTTATAATCGGTCAAAAGTGCAAATATCCCTGTCTCGTTGTCTAATTGGGTCGCACGGATATGTACATACATCGATATTCATGTCACTGAATGATCATGGCGCATTAGCTATGTTTAAAAGTGACTACGATGCGCGCAGACACGTATGTGGATATGTGAATGTGTGGGCGACCAATGACAGCGACGTCTGTTAAATAAGACGGTAGATATCTTGGCTTAGATTATGGTTGTAATCGACAAGCACGTTCTGTAGAAGTGCATAATCGCGACAAGCCTGTTTTATTCGTAGATTTTAAATGTTGTCACCTTTGTGATGGACGAGCACCAGCATAGTTATTTTGTTACCGCTGATAATTTTACAAGTTGGCGGCTTAATAGTTCCAAAACTTATTGGGCTGAGACGTTTGCGGCGCCGCACTCGTGGAGCTGCCATTCCACTGGACACAGCCATGTTCATTCGTTGCGACGTTGTACACAAAGGCGGACGGAGATTCTGCATCGATATGTGCGAGATATATCGCAGACACACAACTGTAAGAGATACCGCAGATATACAACTGCGAGAGATACCGCCCTTCTGGCGAGAAACAAACAAGATCCCACCAATCTGGGACAGAATTAAGTGCGCATTATTATTATATATGCCATGATTACAGCTGGTCATTGTACATGATGAGATATTTATGCTTCTGTGCTGAACATTGATGCCGTTGTTTTCTTCATTTTCCTAATGCTTGTTTCGTTCATTTCTTCACATTATTTACGTGACCAGAGGCGACAAGATGTGATGAGCCAATAAATGAGTCCAGTCATGTGGTCTCTATCCCAGTCCCAACCCATGTTTGCCGTTACATGTTGTGTCATTATAAGAGTATTGGCGACTGATATTATTCCCAAAAAAATGTAGGCGTATGATTTGCTCGTCAAGTAATTCGCGGCTATCTTTTCCACTCAACCTGACTATTTTAAATTTGGTTCAACGAAGGGGCAACCGAATATATACTGATCTTTTGTGATTGTATTGGAGGCTTTTTCCCTAGGCAATGAGCAAAGGTTATATATTTCAAGTAAAAAAAACTGTTGCAAGCCCCCACAGACCTCAACGATTATCCTGGAGACAGGACCTCGTCTAACCAGATTTGACCGGAGGGGGGTGTTAACATTGACTCTAATGGGGGCCAAATAACAGGCTGTCGACCTCCCACCCCTCCCCTCCCTTCCAGTAATGTTTGAGGAATTATAAATGCACGTTGGCTGGGTGCATGCCGTGGTGAATGGAGCACGAGGAAGAGGGGGCACGCCCCCCACCCACAGTTAGCATGTCAGAGAAGGCCCTTCCTCTAGGAAAAATGGACCTCTTTGTGCTCGGACTGGAAAGATGTTTTCAAATGTGTCTAATCGTTCTTGCATTATAAAAAGGCCTCTTTTTTGGCGGGAATATCTTCATGTAGCTAAGGGTGAGGTGGGGGAGGAAGTGGTCGCTCTCCATGCGGCCAAGGGTGAGGTGGGGGAGGAGGTGGTCGCTATCCATATGGCCAAGGGTGAGGTGGGGGAGGTTATCGCTCTCCATGTGGTAAAGGGTGAGGTGGAGGAGGAGGTGGTCGCTCTCCACTTGGCCAAGGGTGAGGTGGGGGAGGAGGTGGTCGCTCTCCATGTGGCCAAGGGTGAGGTGGGGAGGAGCTGGTCGCTCTCCATTTGGCCAAGGGTGAGCCCCGGGTGGGGAGGAGGTGGTCGCTCTCCATATGGCCACGGGTGAGGTGGGGGGGAGGTGGTCGCCTTGGCCAAGGGTGAGGTGGGGGAGGAGCTGATCGCTCTCCACTGTGGCCAAGGGTGAGGTGGGGGGGTAGGGAGGTGGTCGCTCTCCACTTGGCCAAGGGTGAGGTGGGGGAGGAGGTGGTCGCTCTCCATGTGGCCAAGGGTGAGGTGGGGGAGGAGGTGGTCGCTCTCCATGTGGCCAAGGGTGAGGTGGGGGAGGAGGTGGTCGCTCTCCATCTGGCCAAGGGTGAGGTGGGGGAGGAGCTGGTCGCTCTCCACTTGGCCAAGGGTGAGGTGGGGGAGGAGCTGATCGCTCTCCATGTGGCCAAGGGTGAGGTTGGGGAGGAGGTGGTCGCTCTCCATCTGGCCAAGGGTGAGGTGGGGGAATTCGATGGCGGTTCTATACGATCATAACTCAGGGGTGAATGGATTTGTGAAGGGCCAAGGCAAGGCTGTGTGCTTTCATTCACTGCTTCATGTCCCTCTTGTACGCTACGCGTGACTTTTTTGCGATAGGCTTTTGGCAGATCGTGCCGCGCACGGGAGCAATTGCTCCCATGCACGGAAATTGGTAGTCATATATAAAATGTTCAATAATCATCTGAATACCTCTGACTACATCGATTGCAGTTGCCTAACTCCTACCATCTTTCCTTTATCTTTCTAATCAAATTCTAAGCTGTTGGGGTTCATCACAGATTATTGCATGCAACAAAATAACTGTGTGATCACCATTCGTGTGGCTATTTTGCAGCACCGGTTTTTGTTTAGAATGCTATTTAGGTCGCAATGTTGTACTTATTTACTGTGTTGGCTTCCAATTTTTTTTTCTCGCAACCATTCATTCTGGAATCAAAGCCAGCTGAGGTGAAAGCCATTCCTCACGCTTTGCCAACTGAGCTGACGTGATGTCTTGATATCTGCTGCCTATGTATATTCCACTCAAACCTATTGTTATGCCGAAACGTGGCTCCCATACTTCACGGCCTTCCCAGCCCAGACGTTCGCGGTACTGGGCCCCGATCCGTGTCGCGCATCACGGCCTTCCCAAACCAGACGTTCGCGGTACCGGGCCCCGATCGGTGTCGCGTGCACGCTCAACATCAGCCTGCAGCGCTGCGCAAGACGCAGTTGGAGTGCCGTCTGCGCCGACAGAGACGCGCAGTTCTGACGTCACCAGTCGCGGAGGCCCAGACCACGTGACCACCAGGAGTGACCTCGCTTGCTCCGACGACTGCCCGGCGGCACATTTTCGCACGATGAACGCCCGCAAACGGAAATGTTCGTGTGCGGAAATGTGGAAGTGTGGACTAATACGCTTTTATGTGCAAATTTTTTTGGAAGTAAACAATTCCTCATACGCAAATTGATGTTGGTTTATGCAGAATCTAAAGCAATATCTCCAGCATGAGCCAACCGTATGTCATAAAATGCGATCCGTACAACAATTGGCGTGTACATCAAACATTTTTGTTTAGAATCGTGCAGCAAATTAGCCAACGGGGGAGCGGCAGGGGCGTTGGGTCCGTGCTTCATCCCTTCCCTCAATTAGGGTTCTGGATAAAAATTAAGCACGTACTGTGAGATGTGAGCACTTAGTATCGCCACCAAGCAAAAGCTGTCGAAGCGAGCTGACAAATCCAGAATTCGAGCTTAGAATTGGGCGAAATGTTGCACAAATATTTAAGAGCATATTCAGATCTCCTGACAAACTTCCTTTTCGGACGTTACAACACGCTTAATAAAACTGATTTACTTGCCCCTGAAGCAGCATGAAAAATGGCAGAAAAATTGCAATGTTGTTGGCGGCTGTTGGCGATGTTCCAAATGCTTCCCCTCCCCCAAAACAAGTTTGGCTGCGCACCTGCAAATGTCAACTGCCTCGTCAGTAAAATGCGGGAGTTCAACCTCCAAGGTCATGAACAAACCAAATTTGGGTCAGTACCCACCTTGTTATCAACTAGAGCTTTGAAATAAGCGGTACAGAAAGCAGTCATGCTTCGAGATTAGGTTGTTTCAACTCACATGAGAGGAACAATCGCTTTTCGGAGTACTTTTGAAAGCTGTTCTTTAGAACAAAACACTTTAATACGGCCTGTGGCAACGATCAAGTCTGACTCTACGCGTTGGCAATTGATAATATCAATGCTCATTTCACGTCATTCCTGACACCCAACGAACATCACGTACGACAGCCAGACGGTAACCCACCATGGACGTAAACCTTGCCGACAGGTTGACAATTCAACACAACAGCCAGCACACTTTAGCCAGCTTGACGCGGTCGCCTTCCTATCCGTCACCAATTGGTGTTGTCGAAAGTCAGTCCGGGCGCCCATCGGCGTGCAGCGATTCGGTGGCGGCGCAGCCGTTTCGGTCGGGCGCGACGCGTACCGGAAATTGGCATCACCAGCTGCGCGGCCGGCGGCCGTCCTGCCCGGTGCCGCGACGACCATGAAAACAGGCCCCGCTGATAGATTCGTCAAACAAACCAGCGGCGGCCCAGTACGCGGACGGCGGTACACAGTAGCGCCGTGTATCGCCCTTGAAGGAGGTCACTGGTCCCTTCCGCTTTGGAGGGTGTCCTACGCTTCCGAAGGCAATAGCTCGCTGTGAGCAGCGCACGGGCCGAGCGAGTCCACTGCAGTGTGTGTAAGGAAATAAGTAATGCGACTGACCCGTCCCGACTCGATCCAATCCGACCATCAATCGCACTTCTGACACGGTAGCCATCGCCTACCGAACGTGCTCCATGAGCCCTCAGCCTAGGGCTTGCTGCCGTTATTGCCCATGGAGATGCGCCCTTGCTACTTAGAGGGGAGTCATCTACTGAAAATGCCAGGGTGAGGGGTGGGGGTGGGGGTGGGGGTGGGGCTGTGGTGGGGTTCAGGGACACGGCATTTCCATGCCTCTTGGGATCCACTTGTATTCGTCACTCTGGATCTATCAGCGACTGCATTAAATAGCAATGCCAATGCCAATTCAAAACGGAGGTATATCTATCGACAGCGAACTGGAATCTAGCTTGATATTGAATCTAGCTCGATATCCATCGACAGCGACCTGGACACTTTGCGTAATGGACCCAGGGCGAGGGAAGCGCGTCGGGGCACAGGGGGCTGCATTCCTGCTCCCGCCCCACTTCGAGACAGTTCCCGCGTCACTGCGGTACACATTAAGGCCAGCACTGCTCCGACGGACCGGCTGCTAATCCAGTCTGCGTGCGTGGTATATTGGGCCTGCGCATGTGCAGAGCGTATATTTGCTGAATGCACTAACCTGTCTCATGGCGAAGTTCAAAATTGGATGCACCCCTTGGCCCACTAAAGGCGGCGCAAATGACCTTTATGGTCCGTCACGCCTCCAAAACCTTCTTAACACCGGGGCCGCCACCCACTACAACCCGACCTTGGGAGGATCGGACAGTTGCATTGACTTAACGTGCTGCTCCCAACGACTTAGCTCACTATTTGACTGGTCAGTTTCAGACGTTCCCGGGCTGAGTGACCACTACCCAATCACAATTAGGCTCAGCACGGACGCTATCCACCACACTAAGCTATTTAGACCATCTTGGAACTTGAAAAGAGCGGACTGGGCTAAATTCGAGGATAAGGTGGACCTCAACCTAGCAACTTCAGAGACCAGCAAAGTCGAGACAATCCTAAGGGCCATCAGCTCAGCAGCACGAGACTCAGTCCCAAAAAGAAACAAACCTAGAAAAAAGGCATCGACGCCATGGTGGACCCCGGACTGTCAAAGGCAATCGCCGCACGGCGCCGTGCCCACAAACAATTCAAAAGATGCGCTTACAAAGCACACCTATCAGCATACAGATAATCTCAAAAACACTGCCGGTACACAATTCGAACAGCACGCCAAAACTGTTGGCAGTCTTTTGCCTCTCAATTCAATAGGTTCACCGCTACCGGCAGAATCTGGGACCTGATGAAGCGTTTCAACCTGAAGCGCCCGCCACCAGGCCCCTTCCCCCAGCTGACGGTGAAAGGACACCACATCACTTACCCACAAGTCGTAGACTACTTTAAACTACACTACGCCAGCGTATCTGCCAACAGCAACTACGACACCACTATAGTAACGCTCTAGACGCCCTTGCCTCCAAAGCAAATTTTAGCTCTAGCAATAGAGAAATCTACAATCAGTCGTTTCTATGCACGAATTACACCTTGCCCTCAGCAAGTGTGGAAACACGTCGATTGGGCCGGACGACATCCATTACCAGTTTTTTAACGTCTTAGCAAAAATTCCCTAACGTACCTACTCGCGGCCATAAATGAACTGTACCAAAGCGACACCTTTCCCGAATCCTGGCGGGAGAGCGTAGTCATTCCATTGCCAAAGCCGCACAAAGATCACTCCACCCCAAAATGTTATAGACCCATCTCACTTACTAGCTGTGCTAGCAGGTTGGTCGAGCGCATGGTCAACACACGATTGAGGAAATTTCTGGAACACAACGACCTGCTCGACGAATTTCAGTGCGGCTTCCAGCGTCAAAAATCAACTACAGACAATCTCATTAGATTAGTGCATGACATCAACAGTGGTCTACGCATCAAACGCACAACAATAGCTGCCTACTTAGACATCACTGCCGCATTCGACCGAGTACACAAGTACGCACTGACACACAAACTCCACAAGATAGGCCCACGCGGACACATGCCACACTTCATTCTCAACTTCTTCAGGGACAGGACCGTTCAGGTTCGATGCGGCAGTGGCACATCAAATACCACAACTCAGGAGCAGGGCCTGGCGCAGCAGGGGAATGTGCACTCACCGAGCTTCTTCATCATCATGATCATCGACAACTTGCTGACCACACGGACACTTCACTTCAATACTCACTTTTCGCGGACGACATAGCCATTTGGCCAACATCACAATGCTTCCCTAAAGCTGAAAAAAAAACATTCAAGCAGGACTAGACCACATTGCAAAGTGGTGCACAACTTGGGGCTTCACCCTGTCCGCAGAAAAATGGCGACCGTCACATATAGTCGTCTCCGCCCCACACCAAAAACTCTACTTAAAATCGATGGCAAGGCCATCGAACAGGCAAAAAGCTTCAAGTTCTCAGGAGTGCAATTAGACGAAAAACTCAGTTTCAACACCCACACCACCTCCATCTCGAAGCGATGCGCGAAGCGCGTCAACATACTCCGTGCACTTGCAGGCACAGACTAGGGCGGAGACAGGAAAACACTACTGCGACTGTACACATCAATCATACGACCCATCCTAGAATACAAAATCAGTTTTGCCACCATTACAGAAAGTCAGAGCCGAAAGTTAGAAATCATCCAAAACAGCTACATCAGAGCAACCACAGGCGCCCTCAGCACCACACCGATAGGCAGTCTTCTAGTGGACTCAAACACGCCCCCACTCCACTTCAGGAGGACACAACAGCTGTGCCGCTACCACATCAAAATCAGAACTATTAAAAATCATCCGGCACAGCGCTGCTTTACGTCTAACAGATACGACAAGAGCCGATTTGGGCGCAAACGTCCACCATATAGCATTCAAATTGCCATGGCTCTCTCAGATCTTAACCTCGCAATGCCGTCCACTGCAGCTCGACCGCCCACTAGGCCATTCTGGACTTTCAGTCAACCAAAGGTCGAGTACTTGCTCTCGGAGAAGAGATCCACTATCACATCGGCGGAAATTCTTGGCATCTTCCGCAAGTTCGCCGATGACAACAATCACAAGTCACTCGTATTCACGGATGGGTCGAAACACGAGGCTCAGGTAGGCATCGGCATCACTGGACTAGGTATCAGACTTTCCAAGCGTCTACCGGATAACTTCTCCATCTACTCCGCTGAAGCAATGACCATTCTGGCCGCTATCTCCATTCTCATGAGGCATAAAGCTAGAAACGTAGCAATTTGCTCAGACTCCAAATCCGTCCTCCAGTCAATTAGCAACACCCACGACTGTCCACATCACGTCATTGATAGAATCCAACAAATCGTGGCCATAACGTAAACATAAACTTTTCCTTCCTCTGGATTTCGGGCCATGCCAACATCCCAGGTAACGAAGAACAGACTGGCTCGCAAAGCAAGCCTTAGCATTGGACACTTACCATAGAGTGGGATATTCGGTAGACGATTGCAAAGCACTCCTTTAACGCCACATTCGCCAACATCAACAGAACACATGGACACAACACAACTCAACACAACATAAATCCAACCACACCCACGCAATAAAACCAACGATAGGCACATGGAACACATCAAATCAATCTCACCGACAAAAAGACGTCATCCTCACTAGACTTAGAACTGGTTGCACAAAACTAACACAGCCTCAATTAGAGGGTGACCAATATACAACACCTCACTGCGGCACCTGCAACACCACGTTAAGTATAGGCCACATCCTGCTAGACTGCAGTAGCTTTAGCTCTCAAAGACAACCACTTATGGCATTCTGCCAAAGAGAGGGTATCACCCTATAGCTTCCATCACTTCTCGGTGACAAATACCCAGAACTCCTTGAATTGCTATTTGAATATCTGTATACCACAAAACTAGCAGGAACACTGCAGGCACAATACCACCAACACTCACATCAACTCGCAATGCATGACCGCGAAACACTCGTAGGAAACGCGTAAATAGCCATTCCCGCATGGTGTCGGACGTACATGAGCCAGTTTGCTTCCCAATTAGAAATAAATGGCTATCTAGCTGTGCCGTCGGACGTAGATGAGCCGACTTGTTTTAGGAAAACATCAAAACTAAAATACAAATAAAAATTAGTATAACGTAAAACGACTACCCAGAGGAGCCATCGGACGAAGATGAACCGATATGCCTTGCAACTCATAACGTAAACGGCTACCCAGAGGTACAGCGGAAGTAGAAGAGCCGAATTGCAAAACGCCGTACTTACCCAACTGACAACCCTGCATGGCATGCTTAGACTAACCCTCTACTAACAACTAACACGCGGCGGCCGGCGTGACAGGCGGTGTGGACAATTACCTCCTTGTTCGCAAGGTAAAGATCCCTCGGTGCTCTTCGATAAGAGTAGGCTAAAGCCGGCACCCTGGCAAAATCAACTTCTCGCCACTCTCAAAACTCCCCCACCCCCACGCAAACTACATTTTTTTGTGAAGGAGTAAAGTAAAATTGAAACCATTCAGACATCAGGGAGATGTCCCAACCCAGCCCCCGCCTGCAGCACCTAAAATATCACACAAACTATAACGTAAAATTCCCTTAACGTAAATGTCCGCTTGCCTGCACCTTGATCGCAAACACTCGCTTTTATAGACAGACATGTAACGTACTCGCTTTAAAGGCGGCGCAAACGAGCTTTATTGTCCGTCACGCCTCTAAAAATCACTCTCCCCCCCACCTTTATGGTCCGTCACGCCTCTAAAAATAACTCTCCCCCTTCGCCCCTTGGCTGCGCCTCTGGTCCGGCATAAGTGTATTTGAAACATCGCATGAACGTGGCACTGGAATTTGGTCTGGACGACCATTGGGCGCTATTTCAATCGCTTTCATTAACCTATACAGATACACTTAAACATAGTAGCTATATCACTTATGTCAGACACCACTGCCGCCGGCTGGTTCGCCACAGCAGCTGCGGCTGAACTATATCAGGCCGTGGTTGAGAAGTATATGCCAATGTGTGTCTTAGCCGGCTAAAACGATAACCTAAGCTGGTTGGGTATAGATAACTTTAGCCATCTCGCGACTAAAACAAGCTAACATCCCCATGCTTGAGGATGGGCCCACTTCTTGGTGAGGTGGATAAAACTGGCGCACCAACTTCAATGTTCTACCGGGCGTACATACAGCCAATTTTACAGGAAGCTACTTTGATAAGGAGGTTTGTTATTCACATTTGGAATACAAATAGACCTTTCCTGAAGTGAGACAAGTAGTTGTGTTTCCTTGAGACGTACTTGTTCAGCTTAAAACAAATCCATTTGATGATTGCACGTTCGATGGTTGTTTGTAATTTGCGAGTAATGTTGTCCCGTAGTGCATCAGTACAGTTGGAAGGGAGTTTTGCCCACCTTGTAATATATAATACTAGGTGCATGTCTACTCTGGGTGTACAAATGACAAAGGTTACTGCATTAGAAGCTGGACATCAATCCCCAACTTTGAGGACCACCGATCGGTTAGGCTATACGGAGCTTCAGCGATATCAACTACTTTGAGAACCGCCGATCGGTTAGTTGGTTGGGAGAACCGCCGATCGGTTTAGGTCGGTTAGTTGGAAGGAGTTTTGCCCACCTTGTAATATATAATACTAGGTGCATGTCTACTCTGGGTGTACAAATGACAAAGGTTACTGCATTAGAAGCTGGACATCAATCCCCAACTTTGAGGACCACCGATCGGTTAGGCTATACGGAGCTTCAGCGATATCAACTACTTTGAGAACCGCCGATCGGTTAGGCTGAATGGAGCTTCAGCGTCATCAGCTAGAGCTACAGCGCTACCATGGCTTAGTTGAGCAACACCTAACTTAGATTTGATAGTGTGAAGCTATGGTCATTTCTTGCCAGTCTAAGTTGGCTTAAGACGGCCCATGCTTGGCCATAGGCAATATAACCAAAGCCAGCTTCGACACGGCCAAAACTAGTCTTAGCCGGGTCTTGGCCACTTTGACTTAAACATTTGCTTGGTTGTTGAGATCAATGCAGAAGTTGTACTTTCTAAATATACTCATGAACACTTCCCAAGCTGACATAAATGCCATGGCAGTGATCGGAAATAAATATCCCGTGTGTTGACCCAATTCGTACCCATTCTACTAATTCTGCGGCCGTCCCGTAAACTCTGAATAGTTATAGCGTTAGGCTTGCAGGATTGCATGGCATTTAAATGGCCCATGTTCTTAATTTGTTTCCTCCCCTGAATTCCCAGATAGGTGAAGGGGGAATATGCGCACGATAACCAACTTCCCACACTTTGCTTGATCTGCGACACCATTCTTCTTAATTAAAAAAATCAGTCCTCATCATCGCTGGAGTGACTTTGCAAAGTGGAGACCGAGGCCAAGTGAAGCTGTTTTGCATGAACTCTGACCCCACCACCAGATATGGGAAGTCCAGCCCACCGTCAATTTTTACCGGGAGTTCAGCGTGCCCCCAATGCACCGACACGGGCGCCACGCTGCTGCTTCCCAGACCTTATCAGGCAAACGGCATGCCGTAAATCCCAGCCGGGTGCTATGCGAGCGCGCATGGCAACTCGAACCCTGTGTTGCCAGGACGACGGGAGACAAATGCAAGCCGGTCCTCTCGCTACGCACCAAGTGCGGACATTTGACTCGTCAGCGACACTAGCGCCATGCATCGGACAAAGTGCAAACTAAGATGCTAACATGCATGCATTCAGAAAAATGCGCAATCCGAGGCGTTGTTGAAAAACATCCGGTAGAAATGGAGTGTATATAACTACCTTTTATTTCAGGTGTGTTTCACCCTCATTGACTCGATTTCCCGACCGTCATTTTACTGCTGATGATGAACACGAACACGTTCATGAACATGAACATGATGATGATGTCATTATTCAATGTTCCAGCGGTGAACATCTGACAAGTTTTCTAGCAGTTCGCTACCCTGTTGAAAAAACATGATATGGGGTGATAACGCAATTGATGACCTGTCGACTGATGTGAATCTCACCATCCTACCACACATTTTGGAACCGTCACTTTACCACCGAAGGTGAAACCAGACATTATCCAAAATCCGGCGGTGGACATCTGACGAGTTTTGCCCCATTGCAATTCCGTGTTCAAAAAAACATTGCATTGGGCGATAGTGGAGTTAATTATCCGTCGCCTGCTCGAAAGTTGACGGTCGAGTCCTAATCGCATCTGTGCTAGGAAATTATAAACGTCTTGATACTTCCAAGAACATGTGTTTTTCACCCCAGTGTCCTCAGTTACATTGTACTTGAAGCGCAATGAAGCCAACCGAGCAAACGGGGCGGCATCTATCGCTTGAAAAGTACAACTTTGCTCCTCATATTTACGAGACTCAAGGCTATCAATTTCCGTCCAAATCAGGCCAATTCGTCGACTGATTACTGAGATGACGGGAAGAATGTGTCACCTCCGGCAGAGACCAAGTTTTAGGCACCTAAATTGCAATGCTATCAGTGATCGCCAAAGACAACATTGTGGTGCCCACACATGGTTTGGCAGCGCACCCGCACATGGTTTGGCAGCGTACTCACACATGGTTTGGCAGTGCACCCACACATGGTTTGGTAGTGCACCCACACATGGTTTGGCAGCGCACCCACACATGGTTTGGCAGCGCACCAACACATGGTTTGGCAGCGCACCCACCCACGGTTTGGCAGTGTACCCACCCATGGTTTGGCAGTGCACCCACACTTGGTTTGGTAGTGCACCCACACATGGGTTGGCAGCGTGCCCACACATGGTTTGGCAGTGCACCCACACATGGTTTGGCAGCGCACCCACACATGGTTTGGCAGCGCACCCACCCATGGTTTGGCAGCGCTCCCACACATGGTTTGGAAGCGTGCCGACACATGGTTTGGCAGCGTGCCCACACATGTACATGGCGCGGCGCCGCTGAATCTCCGAATCATCAATGTTGAATCATCAATCGCCGTTGAATTGGCTCGACCCGCCGGTCGGCTGCACGGATTCATAGGGGGTAGGGGACGTTAAGACACACTGGACTCGTTGGTATTGGACCGTGATCCTTGTCCATGCCGGGAATGTCCAAGATCCCAGCACATACCGAGAACATCCGTACGACCGTGCCAATCAGGCCCAGCGAGAACTGTGCCATTTCGCCAAGACCACAGGGCATACGTGGAATATCCATACGGCCGTCCAGCTCAGACCCAGCTAGCACTATGCGCTGGGTTCTCTGTGTGACATGCGCCCTGAAGAACTAAACTCTTCGCCGTTGAGCAAACACTGGGAAACAAAGAAAAATAGCAGGTCAGCTGTGTAAGCCCATGAGCAGGACTGAGTACGACATCGGTGACACCACCCCGCACGAGTGTCGATTTACCACATATTGAGGGGACTTGGGCCACCCCCTCACTCAATGTTGGTTCAGCACACCAATAGTTTCAATTATTCGCATTGCCATGCGACCTACCTGTGACTCAGTATGCCATACCCTTTGTCTTGCTTTGCCCTACGACTTGCCATTCCCACACTGCTCTCCACTTGCCTTCCGTTCATCCGAGCGCTCTGCGTCACCATGGGCATTGTCTGCTTTTCTCATGATCGATCGCCGCCATCGCTCTATTCATCATCATCCTGCATCGGCATCCTTCCCTGTCCACGCCCTTGGTCTTGTTCTCTACCTCATCATTGCGAGACGCTCTGCTTCGTTCTTGGTCTTGTTCTCTACCTCATCATTGTGAGCGCTCTGCATCTCCCTAGACCTTGTGCTCTACTTCATCATTGCGAGCGCTCCTCTTCGCCCTTGGTCTTGTTCTCTATCTCATCATTGCGAGCGCTCCTCTTCGCCCTTGGTCTTGTTCTCTACCTCATCATTGCGAGCGCTCTTCTTCGCCCTTGGTCTTGTTCTCTATCTCATCATTGCGAGCGCTCCTCTTCGCCCCCGGTCTGTGCCTTTCCTTGCCTTCCTGCGGTTTCCTGGCGTCTGCCTTGCCTTTCTCTGCTGTGCCGTGTTCTGCCGTGTGCTCTCTTGTGCACTTCCCTGTACCCGTGAATTGGCTTTCCCCAGCTATGCTCGTTGAGTTATTGAGCGCATCTGGGGCCAATGGTTAGCTTCCAATCGATTTTGGCCCTCCCATTACATCCATGTATTGACTCACCCAATGATTATCAGAGACTAGCACCCTGGGGTGTCGCCTTCGCACCTGCGCTACTTCCGTGCCTAGTGACAGGGTTGCCACTGGGTGCGTGTTCATTCCGTCACCAGCTCAAGCACTATGACGTGGGGCAGAATGGCAGAGAGCAGCAAAAAGGACAGGTCAATGCAGAGGTCAAGGAAAAGGAGGGCGTCAGAAAAGGCATCGGCCACTACACGGTTTGGGGTAAAGAAGATGACAATTAAAATATTTAGACGTAACCAGGGGCGTAGCATTGCAAGATCAGATGGGGGGGGGACTCAGCCGTGGGTTGATCATTCTAGGATACCTCCAAATAACAATTTCTCGTAATACCAATAGAATTGCTTGTACTATTTAAATTCATCAAATGGAACAGTGGTCACCAATACTTAGAAGAACCGCGATAATATCGCCACCACTTATTATACATTTTAGGCAGTCTTACACCTATCCAGGTTGAACACGAAAAGTATGTCGTACTCGACATTGCTTAAATTTGTCATGGGTTTGACTTCCAAAGTTGGGGGGGGGGGGGGGCTGGCTGACAAGTGGGGGGGGGGGCTGAGCTGCAAGTGGGGGGCTGGGGCCCTCCCAACTGAATAGGATCCTACACCCCTGGACGCAACGTTAATAATCGCTTCATCGAACTGGAAACATCCCAACGCTAATTCAAACGCATCACGTTCAGCCAAATATGCTTGCCTATGGTGTGGGGTCGGAGACCGGAGGTTGGTGTCGAAGTCGAAGACCCCGTACTATGTCAGCGCCACACTTTCCTATCATGTGGAGTTAGATACCAGAAGTTGATGTCGAAGCCGAAGACCTCGTACATGTCAGCGCCATGTTTGCCTATCATGTGAAGTCGGAGGCCACAAATTCCCACCCCATGCTATGTCAGCGCCATTTTGCCTATCAAGTGGAGTCGCAAGCCACGAGTTCCAACCCCATGCTATGTCAGCGCCATTTTCCCCCTCCCCAGTGGAAAACGAAAAGCTTCCTCTGAGTATCGCATCGCTTTACTCTATGCAAATGCATGGACATATTCGGCAGCTATTTTTGGCCCGTTGTCTTCAAAGAAGGGAGAACAGTAGGAGAGCCCATCTGCCATCGCTGTTCGGCCTCCACCACCAAGCATAAAGGGACCAGGTCCCTTGACCAGGGTTGGCGATTTCGTGGGAGATGCGGGTGGCCCGTTCCTCACTGGCCCCGCCGTCCGAAAATGTGTGGGGACCGGGGGACCGTGGGACGTGGGGGACGTGGGCGACGTGGGGGACGTGGGGGACGTGGAGGACGTGGGAGACGTGGGGGACGTGGGGGCCAAGAGAAGGGTCATTTGGCGCCCTTCGCGTGCAAAAATGAGCAAATTGACGGCAATCGAAAGATAAATGTGCAAGTAATAAGCCTAAGTTCTGTTATCATATTTCGAGGTGTTCTGTACCAGCTCAGATGGCCCCTATCACAGCTCAGAGGACAATCTTCAAGCCCAGAGGACCATCTCCAAGCTCCGAGAACCCTCTTCCATCTTAGATAATCCTCTTCCACCGCAGAGGGTCCTTTTCCACCGCAGAGGGCCCCGTGACCCTCATGGCTCAAAGGACCTTCTCCATGCCTGCTTCCCTTTGGAAGCCGATAGAGGCCCTTGGCAAAAGGAAATTTCCGTCTTGTGATGTCGTTGGTCTTTTACATCGGCCAGCTTACTTCGGAATTATCAATTTGCATGTAGTAGTGGACCCACAGAAGATGAAAATGCATAGATACTGCCATGGGCGGCGGAACGTGGTGCCCGGCCCACCACACGGAACGGAACGGAGGGGGGGCGCTGGGGCGCTGCCCTCCCCCTTACGCGAGCAAGGGAGCGTCGCACCCCCTTGGTGAGATCGCTAAAACTGCTTACTCTCCCTAGATACTATGGTTCGTACGAGAAAAAATATTCAAAGTTTAGCGCTAAATCCTGACAGGTTATGTGGGTACGACTATATTCCATGTTCATCATGTTTTGTGATTATTTCTACAGTAGGTATTTCGAATGATTCAAAGGAAATCATTATTCGGGTGCACAACACGCTTTGCTCGGCATCACCGCTAAAGTTCACTAAAAGTGTTTTTTTAACGGTATTTAAAGCTGAAGTTACGGAAGCTTCATCCCAGTGACAACTTGGACCCAGTGACAAATGCAGTGAAGCCCATGTTGACATGTGAACTGGGGACGAAATTTCTTTCAACATTGCATAAATGTAATAATGTGAGTGTTAAATTCGCAGATCCAGACCAAATACATATTTTACCATGGTCGTCTCCCCGCCGAAAACTTCTTAGCACATGCCCTGGGAGCCAGAGGTGTCACTAAAGGTACATCCCCCAGAACGGCGCTCCCCGGGAACGGTCGACTGCAGCCTCTTCTTTTCCTCCCTTTTCAGCCAGTCACCTCGCCGGAAAATGGTAATCTTTTGGTGAGGTTTTGGTTCATTCCATTGACTTTTCTCAATTGGTGGTGCACCTCCCCCCCCCCCCAGGAGATAGTGCTCAGCCCACCACACGAATGCTCCGCTTTACATTCCTTGGCATGCCTTGCTTCTGCCCAGTAATTCATCCGATTTGTTTTGCTAACATGCTTTAGGGTCTAACAGGCTTGGCCATTGTAGTCATGATTGCAAATATTTGCTTCGTTTTGCTTCGTGAATGATAGATTAGACAGGCGTTGTATCTATCTGAACTAGATAATTGATTGGTGGAAATGATCTGACAAATGTGTGTCGAGTATGAGAGACTGTATGCGCTTATTTATTTGCGCATTATTTGCCCTTATTGCGCCATCCAGCTGCACCAATGACCGTTTTGGCCATGCTAAGCCAGTTATTGCACTATGTTGCGAAAAGCGTGCCTACATTCTCATGAGGAGTGCTCGCCTGGCCCAGGAGGGTAGATATATTGTAAACAGTAGCGCCCAGAAAGATGCATATACTGGTATTGTTGTGAGAGACACCAGAGTGCTCCAGGAGGGAGCCTAAATTTGCATTGGGAGTGCTAACTATCTAAAACGGCGCTTTCCTCTACAGTTCATCTCGAGATCGATGCTCCTATGATTCATCCACTCGGCGCCCTTTGAACTGACTTGGCACACCTCCTCTACGAGACTGGCGCTCTTCGTTTTCTCTAGGCCCCTTGCTGAATGTTGTAACACGTCACGTGATTTATCATTGAATCGACGTGCATACAAAAGTGCTGGTGTCAGCATTGTGTCGAAGGACGAAGAGACGGAGGGAGACGGAGAGAGGTTATCACAGTCATTGCCTCCCACACACGGAGAGGACGAAACCCGGAACACCTACTGGCTCCTGTCGCCATACGTGAGTGGCACCAGGAGACTCGTGTGTTCAAGATTATTGTTGAGGTCAGTGTTCCTCCAAATCATCGAAACACGGGCGGAGGTCGGCATGGGCTATGTCGCATCCCCTGCCGAACTCATGATGTAAGAACTTGAAAATATGGTGCCAGGCCACTGGCCTATAACGTAATGAGAGGGAACATCGCGGATAGTTTTCCGTCAAAAATGGCTCGTTATCGGTAATTCATCTAACCTACTGCCCCAAAATTATCAATGATGGATGTAGTAAGGTGACAACTCACATACGTGGCATCAGATGGAATTTGTGGAGTTAGTGGTAATTGTATGTTTAATATGTACCCTAAGACTGAACTAGGCGTCTATTTGTGCTCCTGGGCACCACAAAGTAGTGTCTTCAGGCACCATTAATCAAACTTCTATGACTTTGTCAACCCTTCAACCTCACCTCACTCCTCTATGATTCGAATTACAACGAACCACACATGACTAGTATCCCGGGATATTGAGATATACCAGTGAACACATCCTGCGGTTGTATCTGCTACCGCTGCTACACATATAATGGGAGAAAACATTTGCACTGACACACTTTTGCGCTTACGTACATTTCCGCTTACGTACGCTTGCGCTTACGTACATTTGCGCTTACGTACATTTGCGCTTACGTACATTTGCTTACGTACTTTTGCCATACGTACAATTGCTCTTGCGTACATGCGCCACAAGTACATTTGCGATGCATACTTTTGTGCTTTCGTATATCTGCGCTTACGTACATCTGTCATATACACTTTTCCATACGTACATTTGCTTTCATACATTTATCCTTACATGCAGTTGTCCTAACGTACATTTGTCCTAGGATGGCTAAAATGTGGCCTTCTTTTCAGCGGAAAGGCGTCGGATTTCGGAAGTTTCATGATACCCCTATGACCTTGTCAGACAACATCAACTTAAGCCCTTCTCGTCACCGATCCAGAATTCGCGGCGTCGCCTCGCCACCGGGCAGTGCAATCCTCAGCTGACCACGCGTCGCCTCGCCACCGGGCAGTGCAATCCCCAGCTGACCACGCGTCGCCCCGCCACCGGGCAGTGCAATCCCCAGCTGACCACGCGTCGCCCCGCCACCGGGCAGTGCAATCCCCAGCTGACCACGCGCCGCCTCGCCACCGGGCAGTGCAATCCTCAGCTGACCACGCGTCGCCTCGCCACCGGGCAGTGCAATCCCCAGCTGACCACGCGTCGCCTCGCCACCGGGCAGTGCAATCCTCAGCTGACCACGCGTCGCCTCGCCACCGGGCAGTGCAATCCCCAGCTGACCACGCGTCGCCTCGCCACCGGGCAGTGCAATCCCCAGCTGACCACGCGTCGCCTCGCCACCGGGCAGTGCAATCCTCAGCTGACCACGCGTCGCCTCGCCACCGGGCAGTGCAATCCCCAGCTGACCACGCGTCGCCTCGCCACCGGGCAGTGCAATCCCCAGCTGACCACGCGTCGCCTCGCCACCGGGCAGTGCAATCTTCAGCTGACCACGCGTCGCCTCGCCACGGGGCAGTGCAATCTCCAGCTGACCACGCGTCGCCTCGCCACGGGGCAGTGCAATCCCCAGCTGACCACGCGTCGCCTCGCCACGGGGCAGTGCAATCCCCAGCTGACCACGCGTCGCCTCGCCACCGGGCAGTGCAATCCCCAGCTGACCACGCGTCGGAAACAAACAAGTAGCGTTAGTGAGAACAAATTGTCGCCAACGCCAGCTGCTACGCTACCGAAAAAAATCAAATGTTTGAGTACGGCTCCCCCTCCCCTTCCCGCGATATGTTCCGCCGCCTCTGGATACGGTTCTTGCGAGTTTTTTTTAATACAAATTTGTTGCGCCTGCAAAATAGTCGTCTAAATCAAATGTTACTTGCCCTGGTGATGAGGAGCTAAGACGAAAATTCTGATGAGGACGACAATTTCATTTTTACAATGTTCTTTGATATTTTTTCGACGGGGGAAAATGGCGACCGAAATTCAGGGAGTTTTAAGCCAGTTGGTTCAAAGAGCCCTCAAGTGGGGCTCTGAGGAACCTGAGGAACCCTGACCATGGCCCCGCACACTTTTCCAGAGCAATCGCCAGCCCTGCCCCTGCCCACTCTTTTCCTGCGTCCATGGCTTTGAGCCCCAACTTAAAGCCTACTAAACAATATCCCTCGCTTATTCATGTATTCACATAAAATCACCAACAACCAACATAATAATCCTTCACTAATAGGTGAAGTCACGATGTGTTAATATTCCTGCATTTATATCCAGCACCCTCGATATTATGGGTCCATTGGGAAACATCCCTTATCTTCACATGGCTGAAGTGAGGTCTCCATAAGTTGCAGTGATCGGGGCTGAAATCCCCTTCAAACTGATCGGAAGCTACCCATGGCTTGCTTTGCTATGCATGATGTAGGCTAGCAGTGTCGCTCACAATTGGTCCCGGTCCGAAGATTGAAACCCGCCTTCTACGCCGTCGCTTGCTAGAAGAACCTCGGTTTTTACCACACATTCGACTGTCGGACCATACAGCGTCTCCAACCCGTCACACCGATCGGTCGCGAGCGGACTCGGCAGTCCCGCCGCCTGTGGGATTCGAACACACGACCTCACGATCAAGAGTTCAACGTCCTACCGACCGAGCTGCCGCGACCCCATCTCTCGTCGGACATGCATGCATGATCGTGTCTGACGAAAGCACGTGCCACTCACCAACCGTGGACGTCGGCTGCTGCGGCGGCATGCCATTCTGAACGGCCGGTGCACTATGGCCCCGCACAATGACGGAGGCGCCCAGCACCGGAAACGACGTCATGCCCACGTCCCGAGGGTGCCGGCCAGAGTTCACGTGAGAACCGCACCTGCGCCAATGCCCGCGCACGCGCCGCGCCGCCGCTGTTGCACCGAGCGAGATGCGACGTCCGGCGTTCGGGGCGGACCGGACGGGCTCGAGCGGTCCTGTCCTGACGTCATGGTGACGAATAGCCAATCGTTCCGGCCAGATATTATTGGCCCCGCCCACCGCAGCAGGCTAGTGTCCACGCGATATCAGATACGCCGAGGCCGAGGTCCCCAGCGCCGGGCGCTAGGGGCGGATCCAGGATTTGGCCAAGGGGGGAAAGGTCATCCATGACTTTGGTGCCTCGTACCCTTTTTTCGCTGAAAGCGAGATCATGAAGTCATGAAATATTTTATTCGGGGGGAGCGTTCCTCGCGCAGCCCCTCCACAAAATGAGCTCCAACAAAAGGTTGCGGGCTGCATTACCAGTATCATCGTACCATAGCTTGGTCTTCGTGGATCTCATTGGTTTCGAAACAGTTCGTTGCACCTATCTTTCGATCAATCCAAACCGCTTGTGGATGAGGTTCTTGACGTGTCACATAAGGTGTCACACGGGTCAATATGACTATGGATGAACGTCTTGTGTCACTCCTATGTGTGTGACCAATGCACCGATTCCGATAATACAAACAACAACCGAAAGCTCAGCGAATGTCATTGACGGTGAACTATTTTGTAGTCCCAGGGATCACTGATAATGTTACAAGGATGTTCAAGTGAAAGTATTTCAACCTCGGAGCACGGGCATAGCCAAGAGGGCGGCGAGGTCGGTCGCCCCTTGACCCTTGGGCTCCCACGTTTCCCTGGCGAGGTCCTTCGGACCTCGCCAGGGCCCCTTACGTAATCATCTACAGGCTCGCCATGGCGGAAGCAGAGGCCGACAGCACTTTGCATGGCTGCCAAGGCTGTTGTCGGGACCCCAAGAACATCTATTGGCCTTTGCGAATGTCTACGGGTCTTTGCGAAGCTTACGGACCCTTAATGAGTGTACGTAACCTTACAAGCATCATTGAAGCCCTTGCAAACTTCTACGGGCCCTTATGAACGTCTGCTGGCGCGTGTAGACAACTACAGACCCCTGCAACGTCTGCGGTCTATATATATATATATATATATATATATATATATATATATATATATATATATATATATATATATAATATATATATATATATATATATATATATATATATATATATATATAATGTCTTGGCCGCCTTGCTCAAAGCCCAGTGTCAAGAATATTGAAGTGTAAAACAGGTTTGTCACCTTGCCAATAGAAGGTTTGAAAGCAATACATGCCCATGTATTCCCTTCAATTATTTAACTGTTCGTTGCAGTGCCATTCCTGCGTCAAGCCGGGGAGAAGTGTGCAGCCTCAGACGTAAAATTTCCATTCCTGTCCACATCGGCAAGGCATCCACCTCGTTGCCGCCCAGCAGGCTCAGCAGCTTTTGAGAAACCTGAGCAGCGGCAGCACGCACGCTGGGCCCCAGCGGTCAACTGGCGAACTAGGAGTTACATCAACTGCCACAGGGTGCAGCACGGGTCTGGGGAGACCCGGCGCGCCGCTTGGCGGTGGAACACGGCGCGGCGAGCCCAGCCCGGCTCTATAAGACGGCAGAGGGCTTGAAGGTCTTCGCCTGAGTACGGACCAGGTGTGGGGAGGGGGATCGGCCGGTTGTCGATCCAGTGCGGCATCGGCAAACATGCTGGTAAGACATGCAGTCCGCGTCCCGTGAGTCACAGAACGCACTGTTCCAGGTTCAATAGCGCAGTCGAAGGGCGCCACTGCACCACCTCTTCGCACTGTAGACCAGCTTGGAATTACTGCATTCTGCGATCTTCCCCAAGAAGTTATATAATTGTTCGTCTCAGCTGTTGGCTGTCGGCTCAATTCATTCCGTCTTGATGAATTCCATTTCCGATATATAAAGTCTCATAGTTGTCACACGAACTATGTTCATATATTTAGGATATGGTCTGATTATTTGGCAGAAAGGTGGCCGGTCCTGCGACATGCCTTTGGCCGCCGTCCAGTGGAACGCGTGGGGGGGGGAGGGACACGAGTGGGGCCATGGGTGTCACTTTGTCAAGTTGATTGGAGGGAGGGGGGGATAAATAATTGATGTTTTGATGCCATTTTTATCCGGAAAGGGGCGCCATGTGGGACCCTGTGTGATTTTTCCTGCCACGGACTATATTTTTGGCGGACTGGACTGGCCACGGACTGGATTGGTGCGATAGTTGTGTGTCCGACACTAATTGTCGGGTCACGTGTGATTTTTAGGCCCTTCCGTGATTTCGGGGACCATGACGCCATTTTTGGGGTCTCAGGGTTATTTTCCTGGCCAGGATTGACTTTACGGGGTCTATGCTCCGGCTTGTTCGCGGCACCGGCTTGATTCTTTTGGGCTCAAGCTTGATTTTTTGGGCCCAGGATAACTTTGTCCGAACCATGGCGCGATTCTTTTGGAGCCAACCACCTTTCATGGGCGATACCCCCACTGGGACAAAGTCGCTTTTATGGGCCTCGCCCTGTTTTTGAGAACTGCATATGTCGCCTTTCTGGTTTCGGTGCTTTTTGAGGATATCCGGTGTGCCTTTGAGGGATCTTGGTGTGCTTATTTAGGCGCTCGGCGTGTACTTGTTCTTTTACGAGCCCGGTGTGTTTGGAAGGGCCCAATACGTTTTCCGTCTTCCGGTGTGCTTCTAGTGCTTCGCTGTGTTTATTTCGGGCCCCTGCCGCGAATTTTAGCTGCCACTGACGCAAATTTTGTGTGTTCAGCGCGATTTTGGGGACCCCCGAGGCGAGTTTGCTTTTTTTCGCTGTACTTAATTTGATCACCGGACGCTAATTTGGGGTCTGACAGGAATTCTGTATTCCCAACGCGAAGTTCGAGGCCACGACGCGAGCTTTGGGGCCCTGTTGTTTTATTTGGGCCTCCGGCGTATATTTTTTTTTTGGGGGGGGGCGGGATTGTTGGGGCGTCAATTCGATTTGTGGGCCCCTGTTCGAGTTTTCCACAAAACCGCGAAGCCGGTAGCTTTCTAGCGGAGAGCTACCTGGCTCTCTACGAGCTTTACCGAGCTCTCTTCGACCTTTCCTCCTGAGAATATAGTTAAAGATGTCGATCTAAACTACGAACACTGACAGCATCGCACAATACAGTCCTCTGGCTAGAGTTCGATACCACTGTCCGGCGGCCGAAATAGCTTTTTGACTAAATCCCGGCACTGGTGGATAACCAGTGAAGGCGCTCCCCTTGGCGGCCCCTCATTGTGAGGAAGTCTGCGAAAGAAAGGACACCGAGCTAGATTGAGGTCAACTTAGCCTGTTAAGTGTACATGGAAGTCTGAAGGTACTTCGGCTTATGAGAGAGACGCTGTCAAACCAGTAAAGTGCTCATTGAGCAGAAGCAGTAATATTACGCTTTGTTTCAAGGCACTCCGAGATGTGAAGAGCATCCATGATATCCCTAATCCTCGCCTTGGCCACCTTATAGGTAACCTGAGCTGGAAAAGGGGCACAGTAGGGCGCTAAGGGAGCATTCGATAGCTTTGGAAGGGTACTTTGATCTGGATTAATGACAACGTAATCTGCTATGGGCGGATCTACAGGCGGTGCCACTTTAGCACATACAAAGTGACACCCCTGCATGGAAGCATGCAACGCTAAAGCCGCCAACAAAGACCGTTACGTCGGTTACTGTTACCGCCCGACGAAGGTACGGATCGATTATCGTCCGGCACTCAGTTGGAAATGTCTGGGGCGCTTTGGAGGCATTGCGGACGCAGGTTCACGTCAAGGGTGCGACGACTTTAACCTTCCGTCAGATTCTCACACCCCGTCTGGGGGCTGAAGAGTAGCCATGTAGTCTCGGTGGGCTACGAAGTAGTCATGACCACACCTACCAAGGGGGGGAGAGGCAGCTGAAAGAAGACAGAGAAACAGTGAGCCTCTTTTTGTTGCTACCCTTGGATAAGGCGAGCCGAAAATGCTGCACATTCATTGGAGCAGCTGGGTAGCGCTGGTCCGCGAAATTCGCCAGTCCTGGTGATCACAGAGCGCGGAAGAGCGTTCAGAGGGACAGGGAAGCCTGACGAAACGGATGGATAGAACTTCATGCAGCAGCAACATTTGTGATCCGGTGAAGAGCTAGGTGCCCAGCATTAAGTATTCTGATCACACACGGCCAGGAGGTGGCCCTACCACCCTCCGTTGGGCCAGGAGGTGTCCCTACCATTCTCCGTTCAGCCAGGAGGTGGCCCTACCACCCTCCGTTGGGCCAGGAGGTGTCCCAATCACCCTCCGTTGTCCCAGGAGGTAACCCTACCGCCCTCCGTTGATCCAGCAAACATGGGCGACGTGATTTTATCGGAGCTGGGAAGATGACTTTGGCATCATTACGACCCAAGGATAAGGAATAGAAAGCAGAATCAGTTGGCCTCTCATCAAGACCCAAGGGCAAGATAGATTAGAAAGACGATCGACCGCACCGACTGTGCCCTGGGGTGTGGCTGAGACAGATTGCGGGGTGGCTCCCGGCCGCGAGTTTTGGCGGTTAGGCCCAGGCATGACGTCAATGGACCCCACCAATAATTGCCAAACTTCTCCATCCATGGCGTGTTGCCGACCGAGTAAGGCTCCGGTTGGCCGGTCATTGATGCCCGAGCCCAGCAAGACATAACGGAATGTCGCAGCCCAGCGTTGTGGAGCCTTGAAGGCAGAGGAAATAGCAACTAATCATACGCAACCAGCAGTGTCGAGCCAGCTTCGTCGCAGATGGGACCTGAGCATGGGTAATTAGCATAGTTAATTTGAGGCTCGTAGGCCCTAGACAGCGATCCGAGAAAGTAAGACTTGCTGAATGCTCACATACCACCCCAAGGGGAAGAAATCGTGGGCCCAATACTTGGACTTAAAAAACAGAGTGAATATTCGGAATGAAAGAAGGAAATTAGTGGATGATGTGGGAGCATGCATGACGACGGTATGGACAGTCAATGGCCGGTGGAGCCGGTGGGGTTCACCGCACGCGCATGGCGTCGGTATGGATAGTTCGTTCATCAGATAGAGTTCATCAGCCGAAAATGAATATCCACGGCCGAACCGTGAGTACATCCCCAGCACTACTCTATTTAAGTTGTTTTTAATCATCTACAGATATCCTACGAACTTCTGCTTCTAATTACACTTAGTTGATAACAATCTTTCCCCACACTGACACTTACTTGATTGGTGACATTTAAGCGTTCACTCTCCGATTTTGTTCTTGCGTTCAACTTTCGCCGTTCGTCCTTCGGCGCTTCGTCTGCTGCATAGAACCTTGTGACAGTGGTGTTCTGCCATAGTTCATTGTTCCATGCATGGCGAGAGCTTTATTAATTAATTAATTTTCGTCTATACTAATATACTATTTATTATATACTATTAATACTATACTATAACCTTTTAATTAATACTAGGCGCCGGTGCATCCCGGCGAATATACGGTAGGCATGCCTTGCCACAATGTTCATAACTCATTTGCTCTACCGTAATCGAATTTCGTAAATACAATATGCAATTATTATTCAGATACTTATTTTCCTACAAAAACGTGCCACCAGTGTTATGCTGGTTCAGAGTACCGAGAATCAGTCGCGTTCAAAATGAAGGAAATCGGCATCCACCCATTCTCAATAATGCTCACAATGAGAGTATGATCTTGCATTATCAGGTAAAAATGGAATGGCATCGTTAGTTATTGGTTTTACGACACGTTAACCGTTGAGTCATATAGCGTCGCCAATCTCTCGCGCCGATTGGTCGCGGGCGAAGAGTAGCGACATGTGAGACTCGAACCCGCAATCTTTCGATTGTGAGACGAGCATCTTACCCCTAGACCACTCGTCCCTGTCTGCAGCTTCATGACCTAATGAAGAGAGATGCGATGAACACTTGAAAGCATATGCTTCAGAACATATAATTGAGAACTGAACGGTTTATCAGGGCAGTACATGGGTTAACACACTTTTCGTACTTTGTCCTCCAACCTATTCAACAACTTAATTTCTACTTCTCCTATGCAGTTTTGGACCCTTAATTCTTCACAAAAGCGCGTAATAAGGGCGTTGCTGGAAGGCATATGAACCTTGCCCGTCACTGGGATTCGTTTCATTGCGTACGGTTCCTCAGTTACCTTGTTTGCCAACCTGCGCTCCCCAGCTTGGCTCGAGCTAGGCTGTGGGCCTGGATTTGCTGCAGCGACAGGCTCTGCCTTGGCTCGAGCTAGGCTGTGGGCCTGGATTTGCTGCAGCGACAGGCTCTGCCTTGGCTCGAGCTAGGCTGTGGGCCTGGATTTGCTGCAGCGACAGGCTCTGCCTTGGCTCGAGCTAGGCTGTGGGCCTGGATTTGCTGCAGCGACGGGCTCTGCCTTGGCTCGAGCTGGGCTGTGGGCCTGGATTTGCTGCAGCGACAGGCTCTGCCTTGGCTCGAGCTAGGCTGTGGGCCTGGATTTGCTGCAGCGACAGGCTCTGCCTTGGCTCGAGCTAGGCTGTGGGCCTGGATTTGCTGCAGCGACAGGCTCTGCCTTGCTGCGGTTGAATCCGGGCCCGTCATCCCGGTTCCCTTGTGTTGCATATGTCGGCGCTCCAAGTGCTCCTCGAGGAGTTGGGTTCGGCGAACCCTCCGGTAATGCGTTACGGCGAGGACGGCAGTCCCATCTCACGGTGCTGGAGAGGCTGCCGTCCGAGCACAGCTCGCTTAGTAGTGCCCCCTGTGCCTGCCCGGGGGTTACAGGAACTCGGTTACTGCTATTGAGCCAAGTTTGAATCGTGAGATAGCTGAGTGCGTCGAACTTCATTCCATTTCACAGGAGGGAATTTCTGGATGGTCTAGTGGAGTGCTATCCCCGCCTGGGAACCACTCCTGTTGGCGATCGGTGTTTTGCAACCATCCAACTGCTGCAGGTGACCTCGGCTCTCGACGGCGGCACCGGTCTGCAGTACATGGAGGATGTGCGTCGGTGGTCGTCCCGACAGACCGGATCGGTGGAACACCCTGGTGGTGGTCGGCGAGACACTCCGGCGGTGTCCCACCCCCACCGCGACACACCGGATCGGCGAGGTGCCGAGCAGAACGGTGATCCCGCTGCCGGACGCCACGCGTGACCAGCTGACCAGCCTGTCATCGCCGTCGGCCACCGTCGACAAGGACACGTCGGCCTGGACCACAGCGGCAACGACGACCGTTGGCCGGACGCCCGGCGTGAGCCCGGTCCCGCCTGACGGCGCGTACCGGCTGGTCGAGAGGCTTCCATCTGGTCGCCGACTGATGCGCTGTCCGAGTACAGGCGGCTCTTACCAGCCGTGTCCGGGACAGACGAGCACGCGGCTGTCCACGGCGCCGGACCGGAGACCGAGCGCCAGTAGTGCCACCTGTCGGACACGTGCCGGGAGAAGCACGTCGTGCGGCACGTGTCGGAGCAGCATGATGTACAGCACGTGCCGGGAGCAGCATTTGTGCGGCACGTGCCTGCGCCGTCTGCCGCCAACTCGACTGACAAGTGCTCCGTCTATGTTTTCCGGAATTGAGAGCGACTGGTGAGTTTTGGATGTGCCTTGCTGTAATGCATGAGCTTTGCAAAGACACACTGATCCACGGTGGTCGTTTATGACGTCAATTGTTGCATTGTGCGAGCTAGTTCGTGGTGTGGTGGTGCCCCAAGAACTCCTGTGCTTGTTTTGACGCTTCCATTACCCCTCGGGAAAACCACTGTTGACACTCCTGAACCGGCACTTGAGTCTCAGCGGAACACTATTCTGGGAACAGCTCCGAATAAACACTGCCACCGCCCGTTCGAGGCAAATTCATGATGACATCCGATCTCTGAATTGGCACAAATTCCCTTGTGGCTAAGCCTGCGCTCCTGAAATCCTGGAAACTTCTCTGAATCGTTCCTGCCGCCACTCACGGTAAGTCCCTGACGATGACCGTGAAATCAGCTCCTCACATCTCTAAACAAACTTGGCGTTTTCCTAGACCATCGGGAATCTCCCTGGATCAAGCTCCCACGCCCTGCGTCGACATAATTTCCTATTGGCAACCCCAAGTCAGCACCCCCACCACCCCTTAACAAAAATATTGGTGACGACCAAGGGTGGAACTTCCCATACTTTGTTTCTGGGTCAGGGGTATTTGCCCCCTCGCCAATATTGCTAAGATTGAGCATGTGACCTATGGGCGTTGACTGGAAAGAATGGAAAGACACCCTCATTCCCCTCTCCTCCTGAACCATTTTGTAACAGATCCCTCAAACAATGTGCAAGGTTTTTTAATGTTCGTTTTTTTCAATAAAAAAACGTCATGTCAGGTTGAAAGAAGAGACAATTTCCTGCAGGAATTGGTACATTTCGGGTGCATTTTAACCCGCCTTCATTCCAAATTGCGTGTTAAATACGACACTGCTTCCACGCACGGGCAACCAATGTTGACCTTGCCCACCGTCGGAAACCGCCCCTGGCGATATGCCCGACGTTCGGCGATTGTGGTACTGGAATGGTGTCGTGCCGGGCCGCGACACGTTCTGTCGGTATGCACCAATGACCCCGTTATTAGTGGAGCACCTCGCACCCATCCATACATGCCCCGGCGAAGATTGGCCTCCGCCGACGGTGCTGCCGCCTACGCAACACTCGGCATCGATCGCTGCTGCGCGCGCTCCCCCGTCGCCGGTCGGCATGGCAACGCCGCTGGCCCCAGCCGCGGGCGTGGTAGGTCGGCTATGCACCAGCCTGGCGGAGAGCGCGCGCCGGCGGGCCGGACGCCGGGACGTTCATGGGCCGCCCACGCCGCACTGCCCGCTGCCGGCGACCTGTGACCTGTGACCTGTGACGTGACCCGCCGAGCCGCCACGTCCTGCGACCCGTGCGTGATCGCCATGGGGTGCGCCCTTTCCGCCGAGGAGCGCGCGGCCATGGCGCGGAGCAAGCAGATCGAGAAGAACCTCAAGGAGGACGGCATGGAGGCGGCCAAGGACATCAAGCTGCTACTGCTCGGTGAGCTCGGCTCTGCCGCCGGCCGTCGGGTGGCTGCCAATTCTTGTCCGACCCGGGTCGGGGCGCGTTGACACCGTCGACCCCAAGGGCGGGCCGTCGGCTCCGACGCCAGCCGGGCCCGGTCGATAAACAGGACCGTGCGTCTGCCGCCCGCCGGCCCGTCGGCGTATAAACACGCCGGGCCGCCGTCCGCCCCTCCCTCCACCCGCCGCCCCGCCCAGCCCAAGACACCCGCCGCCCGCCGACTACGAACATTGCGGCTTTGCCGAAACTCACCTGTCGAACTATAACAGTGTATTCGGCGTGACGGGGGCCGCGCCCGCCTGGCAACGATCTGTCTGTCGTACGATGTCGGTGGCCATGTGGACCCTTCCGTTCCCGGAAGGGTCCACATGGCTCTGAGTGCACCTCCCCATACTCGAATGCACCTCGAATGCACCCCACCTCGAATGCACTCGAATCTCAGCCTGCCAATTGCACTATTGTCTTGGCCAAGCACATGTCAGAAACAGCTGGGTTTGTTGTATTTTTATTTTTGCCCCTCGTTTGACCCTGGACGGATCAGTCCCAGCCCTGGACGGGTCAGGCCCAGCCCTGGACGGGTCAATCCCAGCCCTGGACAGGTCAGTCTCAGCTCTGTCAGGTTTCATGTATTGGGAGGGCAATTGGGAGGGCACAATACATGAATGCAATGGGAAGACACAAATGGATTGGGCGCATACCACATAGGGTCGCATGCTAAAAGTTAAATTTATTCGGCAACATTGGTGTGGGGGAGGGGCAAATGATCTCCAAAAAGCATACAAAGCTACACCCTTGCTGCCCAGGACTTATATGCCTATATCCAATATGTTTTAACCACAACCCAGCCACAAACACTGCTCCGACCTCACAGCATTAAAACACAGTACCGCGACGAAGATCGTCGGCAATGGGGAAGCAAGCATTGCATATTTCACGTTCGTCCAGAAATACTCATCATGCGACGTTTCAGCAATACTCAGACTCCTTGAAATGTGTAACATATAGAAGCCTATACCGGAATGTTTAGTTGGTGTGAATTAGGCTTCTCTGGAATTTTTCATTAGCCATGCCTTTTTCCGGATATCCTCGGCCGGGAACTCATGTCCACCTACTTCGCTGGGTTTAGGAACACAGCAAAGACTCATGTATTGAAGTGCTTCTGGTATATTTCGCCAAAAACTATTAAAGACTGGTATCAACAACCCATCACCAAGCACTTCCAATGGTGGCGGGTCTCAGTTTGCTGCCTTTCGCGTCACACTCGCCCGGTCTGCCATCTAGTGGCAGAAATTCCGTGGTGTCTTTCATTGGACGTCTGCGGATTGTCTATAGATGCTTTTAGGTTCGGGTTTAAGCCGTGGACATTTTTGTCTCAGCCGACGAACTCTGTCGGATGGATGTCTGCTACAGGGAAGAAAGCTCAAAATTCCATTGCAACATCGTTACGTCGCCGACGAAGGTATGCACAATCAAAGCCAAATTAATTATATGTACTGGGAATGGGCAATTAGTCGTCATCTTTGCTCGTGAGCATTGGCATAAAACGTGATGGGTTTACCGAGAAATGCCGTCCACATATTGCGCATCAGCATTCCTGAGTGGAATGCCTTAAATAATTCGATAACCATACGCATATGAGTGATACGATCCGAAATGATAACATATGCCTTCATGCAAAGGTGAAAAGAAGCCCAAAACGTCAATCACGGAATGCGGCGGTAAACAGTTCTCCGTTTGCATTGAATGGGAGACAATCCTATACAATATTCGAAGAGCATGGAGAAGCGCCCGATGAACAAGATACACACGTTCCCACGTCGGTACCCACCAGTCTATATTTGCAACGGGCAAGATCACTCCTGCCAGCTGCCAAGGGCGGATGGAGGAATTTTGATGCTGGAGGCACATGTCTGAAGGGGCGACTTTTCTCGTTCTGCAGGGGCGCATTTTCTACCCTGAAGAGCGCCATCGGTTGGCGAAACGCTAAGCGTGCGTGTGTGGGTGGGGATGGGGTGTGGGGGGGGGCGCACATTCCCCATTTACCCCCTCCGGCGATGCATGCATAACGAGACCTATAGATGGTATTTGACAGCGCCACGCATATGGGCAGTGCCCGAGGGCATTCCATGGTTTGACAACGCAATGCTACGTGATTATCGCCCAGCATGTCTACAGTGAACCATCGTACAACTCGGTTGACTTTAAGCTGCAGTGATTTTTTTATCTCGATAACTGTTCGTGTCATTTCGCGATGCACCACGACTCAAGTTGTAGCTTTTCTCCCGTCTTCGAGTTGGTTCCACCGAAGTTGGACGTTCGCGGGACCAAAAAGGGTCGTGGGAAGGTCCAATAGGGTTCTGCAACGTGGCGCATATCGTAAACACCTGAGAGATTAAAAAAATTATGCAAGGCCCGAAAAGAGCACACATAAGGTCGTAGGCTTCAAGAATGCCACCTATTAAGTTTTTTTTAAGGTAAACTGCAAAGAACAGTGGGGTAAATCCGGACAGTTTTGAAAAAATGGGGTGCGCCTTGGGAAAGTCCTGCCTTCGTCACCGCCTCGGCCACACCAACTTCGAAGACGATTCTGCACCCATACTACTAGGCCTATACATGTACATTGCTACCAACTTTACGAACAACGCTAAAATTATCTTATTGTATGGTACAATCTAGTTTACATAGGATTATCGCAGTGGGGCCGACACTAGAAAATTTACTAAGCGTCATTGTACCATTTGGTTTTGGTACCCAGATCTGCCCCATCGTTTAGAAAATACTGAACCCTGTCAATAGCGCACGTGACTAACCTTGCTTCTACCTTTCCGTGCTCGCACTTGCAAACGTTCACGTCTGTACGCTCATGCACCGCATTGTTCAATTTTCCTGTCCTGGTCGTGATGACGTGTCAGTGATGGTGAGTCAGCGATGGCGTGTCAGTGATGACGTGTCAGTGATGGCGAGTCAGTGATGGTAAGCCAGTGATGGTGAGTCAGTGATGATGAGTCATTGATGGTGATTCAGTGACGGTGATTCAGTGATGGCGTGTCAGTGATGGCGAGTAAGTGATGGTGAGCCAGTGATGTTGAGTCAGTGATGGTGAGTCAGTGACGACGTGCTAGTGATGGTCAGTCAGTGATGGCGTTTCAGTGATGGTGAGTTATGATGATGAGTCAGTCATGGTGAGTCAGTGATGTTGAGTCAGTGATGACGTGCCAGTGATGTTGAGTCAATGATGGCGTGCAAGTGATGTTGAGTCAGTGATGGTGAGTCAGTGACGACGTGCTAGTGATGGTCAGTCAGTGATGGCGTTTCAGTGATGGTGAGTTATGATGATGAGTCAGTCATGGTGAGTCAGTGATGTTGAGTCAGTGATGACGTGCCAGTGATGTTGAGTCAATGATGGCGTGCAAGTGATGTTGAGTCAGTGATGGTGAGTCAGTGACGACGTGCCAGTGATGGTGAGTCAGTGATGGCGTTTCAGTGATGGTGAGTTATGATGATGAGTCAGTGATGGCGAGTCAGTGATGTTGAGTCAGTGATGACGTGCCAGTGATGTTGAGTCAATGATGGCGTGCCAGTGATCATGTCAGTGCTGATGAGTCAGTGATTGCGTGTCAGTGATAGCGTGTCAGTGATGGTGAGTCAGTGATGGCGTGTCAGTGATGGCGTATCAGTGATGGCGTATCAGTGATGGCGTGTCAGTGATGGTGAGTCAGTGATGCTGAGTCAGTGACGGCGTGTCAGTGATGTTAAGTCAGTGATGGCGTGTTAGTGATTGCGTGTCAGTGATAGTGGGTCAGTGATGGTGAGTCAGTAATGGCGTGTGGTGATGGGTCAGTGCTGGTGAGTCATTGATGGTGAGTCAGTGATGGTGTGTCAGTGATTGCGTGTCAATGATGGCGTGTCAGTAATTGTGAGTCAGTGATGGTGAGCCAATGATAGCGTGTGGTGGTGGGTCAGTGATGACGTGCCAGTGATGGTGAGTCAGTGATGGTGAGTCAGTGACGGCGTGTCAGTGATGTTAAGTCAGTGATGGCGTGTTAGTGATTGCGTGTCAGTGATGGCGTGTCAGTGATGATGAGTTAGTGATGACGTGTCAGTGATGGTGAGCCAATGATAGCGTGTGATGGTGAGTCAGTGATGACGTGTCAGTGATGTTAAGTCAGTGATGGCGTGTCAGTGATTGCGTGTCAGTGATGGCGTGTCAGTGATGATGAGTTAGTGATGACGTGTCAGTGATGGTGAGCCATTGATGGCGTGTGAATAATGACGTATCAGTGATGGCGAGTCAGTCAGTGCCAGTCAGTCAGAGTCACTGATGGTGAGTCAGTGACGGTGAGTGAGTGATGGCGTGTCAGTGATGGTGAGTCAGTGACGGTGGGTCAGTGATGGCTTGTCAGTGACGGTGAGTCAGCGATGGTGAGTCAGCAGGCTGGACGTATGGACCGATTCGGGTAGTTGGAAGCATACTCGTTTTGAATTTAACGGCTGAGTCATAAACAATTCTACCCCAGTCGTCCGGTGGCATAAAATCGCCTCCCGCTTACAGAGCTACTTTAGCACTTCGCAATTGAGGGAAGCAATGGGCTACATATTCCCTTGCGCACCACGCTAGGAAATGAAACGGATCCAATAGTTTGGCCTGTATTTGCAAAACAAAATGTCGCATGCTACATAGTGGTTGCTCGAGGCGCAATACGTTGGTAACAAAATGTTAGTAATATTTCAAAGGCGTGGCGGTCTGGTCAGGCCAGACCAAACCGGATGGGGCCGCTCAGATTGACTGTCGTATATACACGGGAATATACTTATCGGGCTTCTCCCTCCTTCGTAGTGAAATGTCGCTAATGTTGCAAATGATCCATGATCAAAAAATGTCAGTTTTGAAGATAATGAGCATCTAATTAGAAATACCCATCCCGTGCAAATGTGGAAAAGCATTCAGTCTGATTTTACCTTCAAGGTGTGTTTACTTCGGCGCATTTCCATGTACCATCGGTAGCTGGAGTCGACTAGGTACGCCGTAGCTTCAGACACCGGGATCATTTATGTCAACTAAAGTAACACATTTCCTGGGCAAGGGAGGTTTGGTCGTTTACTCAACACTTTTGTGCAATATCAATCGTCCAATGTTGATCATGCAACCGTGTTCCTGAGAACAAAGCCCATAAGAACTAATATTCATACTAGGTCGAATAAACCTCTCCTAGGTGAAGTACTGGTAGAGAAACTGGAATGTCACAGTAACAGTTTCACTTCGTTTTAGCTGACGTTTATTTTACATGGTTTCGAAAAGTCAATTATGTAACTCAGGAACAAGTCTCAAAAGCTATTTATTTCACAGAGCGATGATGAATAATTCGAGTGGTCTGGCTGAAGAGACCACGGTGAGCAGTGGTAGTGGTCTGGCTGTGGAAACTACCGAGACTTAGTGTGAGTGGTCTAGCTGTGGGAACTAACCGTGACCAGTGGTAGTGGTCTGGCTGTGGGGACTGACCGCGACCAGTGTGAGTGGTCGGACTGTGGTGACTGCCGTGACCAGTGGTAGTGATCTGACTGTGGGGACCACGGTGACCAGTGGTAGTGGTCTGGCTGTGGGGACTGACCGCGACCAGTGTGAGTGGTCGGACTGTGGTGACTGCCGTGACCAGTGGTAGTGATCTGACTGTGGGGACCACGGTGACCAGTGGTAGTGGTCTGGCTGTGGGGACTGACCGCGACCAGTGTGAGTGGTCGGACTGTGGTGACTGCCGTGACCAGTGGTAGTGATCTGACTGTGGGGACCACGGTGACCAGTGGTAGTGGTCTGGCTGTGGGGACTGACCGCGACCAGTGTGAGTGGTCGGACTGTGGTGACTGCCGTGACCAGTGGTAGTGATCTGACTGTGGGGACCACGGTGACCAGTGGTAGTGGTCTGGCTGTGGGGACTGACCGCGACCAGTGTGAGTGGTCGGACTGTGGTGACTGCCGTGACCAGTGGTAGTGATCTGACTGTGGGGACCACGGTGACCAGTGGTAGTGGTCTGGCTGTGGGGACTGACCGCGACCAGTGTGAGTGGTCGGACTGTGGTGACTGCCGTGACCAGTGGTAGTGATCTGACTGTGGGGACCACGGTGACTAGTGGTAGTGGTCTGGCTGTGGGGACTGACCGCGACCAGTGTGAGTGGTCGGACTGTGGTGACTGCCGTGACCAGTGGTAGTGATCTGACTGTGGGGACCACGGTGACCAGTGGTAGTGATCTGACTGTGAAACCGACCAGTGGTAGTGGTCGGACTGTGTACTCCGTGACCAGTGGTAGTGATCGACTGTGGGGACCACGGTGACCAGTGGTAGTGGTCTGGCTGTGGGGACTGACCGCGACCAGTGTGAAGTGGTGTGATTGTGGGGACCACGTGACCAGTGGTAGTGGTCAAAGGACTGTGGTGACTGCCGTGACCAGTGGTAGTGATCTGACTGTGGGGACCACGGTGACCAGTGGTAGTGGTCTGGCTGTGGGGGACTGACCGCGACCAGTGTGAGTGGTCGGACTGTGGTGACTGCCGTGACCAGTGGTAGTGATCTGACTGTGGGGACCACGGTGACCAGTGGTAGTGGTCTGGCTGTGGGGACTGACCGCGACCAGTGTGAGTGGTCGGACTGTGGTGACTGCCGTGACCAGTGGTAGTGATCTGACTGTGGGGACCACGGTGACCAGTGGTAGTGGTCTGACTGTGGGGACTGACCAGTGGTAGTGGTCTGGCGGTGGGGACCGTCCATGACCATTGGTAATGGTCTGGCTGTGAGGACTGACCGTGACCATTGGTAGTGGTCTGACTGTGGTGACCACCGTGACCTGTGGTAGTGGTCTGACTGTGGTGACGAACCGTGACCTGTGGTAGTGGTCTGACTGTGGTGACCACCGTGACCTGTGGTAGTGGTCTGACTGTGGTGACGAACCGTGACCTGTGATAGTGGTTTGGCTGTGGTGACCACCGTGACCTGTGGTAGTGGTCTGACTGTGGTGACGAACCGTGACCTGTGATATTGGTTTGGCTGTGGTGACCACCGTGACCATTGGTAGTGGTCTGACTGTGGTGACGAACCGTGACCTGTGGTATTGGTTTGGCTGTGGTGACCACCGTGACCTGTGGTAGTGGTCTGACTGTGGTGACGAACCGTGACCTGTGATATTGGTTTGGCTGTGGTGACCACCGTGACCATTGGTAGTGGTCTGACTGTGGTGACGAACCGTGACCTGTGGTATTGGTTTGGCTGTGGTGACCACCGTGACCATTGGTAGTGGTTTGACTATGGTGACGAACCGTGACCTGTGATATTGGTTTGGCTGTGGTGACCACCGTGACCATTGGTAGTGGTCTGACTGTGGTGACCACCGTGACCTGTGGTAGTGGTCTGGCTGTGGTGACCACCGTGACCTGTGGTAGTGGTCTGGCTGTGGTGACCACCGTGACCTGTGGTAGTGGTCTGACTGTGGTGACCACCGTGACCTGTGGTAGTGGTCTGGCTGTGGTGACCACCGTGACCTGTGGTAGTGGTCTGGCTGTGGTGACCACCGTGACCTGTGGTAGTGGTCTGGCTGTGGTGACCACCGTGACCTGTGGTAGTGGTCTGGCTGTGGTGACCACCGTGACCTGTGGTAGTGGTCTGGCTGTGGTGACCACCGTGACCTGTGGACTTGGTCCGCCCTTTGACCACCGTGACCTGTGGTAGTGGTCTGGCTGTGGTGACCACCGTGACCTGTGGTAGTGGTCTGGCTGCAGTGACTGACCACCGTGACCTGTGGTAGTGGTCTGGCTGTGGTGACCACCGTGACCTGTGGTAGTGGTCTGACTGTGGTGACCACCGTGACCTGTGGTAGTGGTCTGGCTGTGGTGACCACCGTGACCTGTGGTAGTGGTCTGACTGTGGTGACCACCGTGACCTGTGGTAGTGGTCTGGCTGTGGTGACCACCTGTGACCTGTGATAGTGGTTTGGCTGTGGTGACCACCGTGACCAGTGGTAGTGGTCTGACTGTGGTGACCACCGTGACCAGTGGTAGTGGTCTGACTGTGGTGACCACCGTGACCTGTGGTAGTGGTCTGACTGTGGTGACCACCGTGACCTGTGATATTGGTTTGGCTGTGGTGACCACCGTGACCATTGGTAGTGGTCTGACTGTGGTGACCACCGTGACCTGTGGTAGTGGTCTGGCTGTGGTGACCACCGTGACCTGTGGTAGTGGTCTGGCTGCAGTGACTGACCACCGTGACCTGTGGTAGTGGTCTGGCTGTGGTGACCACCGTGACCTGTGGTAGTGGTCTGACTGTGGTGACCACCGTGACCTGTGGTAGTGGTCTGGCTGTGGTGACCACCATGACCTGTGGTAGTGGTCTGACTGTGGTGACCACCGTGACCTGTGATAGTGGTATGGCTGCAGTGACTGACCACCGCTATGTAGGCAGACCCTGTGGTGCCGGGCCTCCAGTAGGACCGGATGCGCGTTCGCTCTGTCTGCGGCATATCCGGCGACGCGCCGACCACATCTGCAGGCAGGGGAGCGTTAGTTATTTGGGCTTTAGGGCGCATCGACCATGTTGATCATATAGCAGACAGGGGAGCGTGAAGGAGAAGTGAGTGAGGTAGGAGGACGGGAACAGGGAGTGAATGAGACTGAGAGGGAATTGGAGGATGAAGGAGGGAGTGAGTGATTAATGAAGATAAGGGCCGCAGAAAAGGAGATAGAGAAGGTCAGAGAAGAAGGGGAAGCATAAGGGCGAACTCTTGTATGGGTGGGCTGCAACTTGGCTCAAGTCCAAAATTTGTGTCCACATGCGGAGCCAAATTGTTTCAGAATGTTGTCATCTGCATTCACATAACTGAACCAAATAATTGTCCACATGATCTATTGCCTACAGCACTAAAAAACAAAGTGAAACTGGAATACAATGCATGCAAAACCCTTGCATGACAAAAGTATGTATTTAACCCGGTATTCAGTCAAAGTATGAGTTATGAGCAGCATGCATATACTTGTTTTAACTACGAACTATAAAATGCGCTTGTCGAACCCCAAGAATGAAGGAACCTCCCAACTCAACCATTAGCTATATAATGGTCTGCCCTACCAGTATAGATACTCAATATCATTATGTGTGAATAATCATAGCTGATGCTGGCGGATATGTAGGCACTTACCATGTAAGCTTGCACCAGGCTACTAACTCATGTTTTATGGACTTCTGTAAGTCAGTTTTGAATGAGTAGGACAGTTTTGAAGTGCATAATTATTTAGATTGAGGCAGCAGCCTATGTGTCTAGATATGCAACATATGAAGTGGTTCCTGTATTGATTTTCGAAATACTTAGTTGCTACCCATTATTTTCGGAAAGTTTGTCAGTTTGCCGATTGTTTGGGGCGGGGTTTTGGATGCTCTCGCCATCTCATCCTTGTTTGTGTTGTCGCCACCCATCTTTGTGCCATGTTTTGAAGGCCGCGCCTTGCGTCTGCGATGGGGGACGAGTGGTCTAGGGGTAAGATGCTCGTCTCACAATCGAAAGATTGTGGGTTCGAGTCTCACCTGTCGCTGCTCTTCGCCCGCGACCAATCGGCGTGAGAGATTGGCGACGCAATATGACTCAACGGTCGACGTGTCGTAAAACCAAAACCAACTGCGTCTGCAATGCGTTTAAACGCTTTGCAGGATATTCTGTTGTAGAACGTGCATGTAAGTTATTCGCATGCAGCATAGGGAAGACCAATTATCATACGTGTTTTGGTGCTCTTGTTGTGTTTTCCTCTGCAAATTGTGCAGTGTACCTTGGGTAGTACGTAGTTTTGTCGTCGGGCATGCACGTGTATCTCTCATGCATGACGACTGAGAGGGCAATGCAGCACTTGCATACCATCAGCTGCATGTGTGCATTCCCTCCTTTTGTCGTCATTCTTGTTTCATTTTAATAAGATTTCAGCGTATTTTGTAGCCACGTTCCCGACAATAATTACTGTGCTATGTTATATATATATATATATATATATATATATATATATATATATATATATATATATATATATATATATATATATATATATATATATATACATATACATATATATAACATGAGCGCATTTCGCTTCGGCACGTTCTCGGTCTTGGTTCTCGATCGTGCTGTCTTTTTTGTTTTGTGTGTGGGTGTGCGTATGAAATATGTGTGACGTATTACACTTTTTTTTCAGGTGCTGGAGAATCCGGGAAAAGTACAATCGTGAAACAGATGAAGTAAGTCCTGCTCGGCGAACATAACATTTTTGATAGACAAATTTTGGAACGCCAATGTATTTCATTATGCCTTACATTACTTCAGAACTTAGTACTCTGGTATAAATACCAGAGTGAAGTGTTCTGCCAATGTTATTCTGCAATTCACAATTCACAATTCACAAGCTGTTCTACACATACATGCACATACACATGCAAGTACACACACACACATACCCACACACACACGCGTCCCCGCCTGCGCTTACGCACGCGCGCACGCACACACGCACGCATGCATTAAACACTGCATCATGCTTAGCATTTTTTGTGTCTTTAGTTAGTCGTATAATTTGCTTTGATGTGCTTGGTAAATTATTAATGAAATCAACGATTTACATGTGTGTATTGCACGCTTCGAATGCAGTTATTCGTTTTCAACAACATATTCTCACACGCCCGTATCATTCGGACACACCTGATCGTGAAGCTTTGCTCAAGAACTGTTGGAGCATCAGTCGTGTAAGCACACCCTTTCGCTGGAGCATACCCACATCAAGAAATGTCGAGTCGGTCGAATTGACACCGACATAATTTCATGACCCAACGCCACCATGCACCACCTGTCACCTGACCACCTGTCATCTGTCACCACCTGTCATCTGTCACCACCTTACCACCTGTCATCTGTCACCACCTGTCACCTGACCACCTGTCATCTGTCACCACCTGTCACCTGACATATTTTCATGACCCAGCGCCACCATGCACCAGCTGTCGACCTGTTCGACATGTCCTCAGTGCTGCTCCGTAGTCGTAATGCAACTCGTAGTTTCATCTTTTTGTTGAGTGGTGGATTGTGGTCGCGTACGCACAAGGACAAGGCATGCACAATGTTGAGCCTTATTGTGTCTGGCCATCACTTCATGATTGCCGTTTGCTGTGAGGTGTCGCCGTGCTAACTGGGTTAAGTGGAATTGCATCGTGTGATGCTGCCTCCCTCAGATACATGACCAGTCGCCCGAAAAAAAGGTGTTCAACAAGGTTGATACAAGACTATTGGTGTTGCCAGTTTTGTAATGCGTTGTAGATTTGATGTGATCCTGTGTGTTGGTGCATGCTCTGTGGTCGATAATGATGCCATGCATATGAGAAAATGATACCATCGATAATGATACCGCGGTTAATGCGTTCGTCTATTCGTTTGCCCAGATAGCTGGCATAATATTGTTTAATGCCCAGCATTCAAGACCTGGTCATCTAGGGTCGTCGGAGGCTGATGCAAAACTCAGAAGTTTGCGTATCTCGACACTACATGTTCTGCAGGGCTATCAATATCGTGACGCACCTTTTTGTCGTGTAGGGACAGCAAAGGTCCAGTCGTATTTCATGAAAAAGCATTCCTCGTGGACGCCTATATTTACAAAGTTGAATTTGTTTCATAATGGTGAAGCCCATCAGTCTGAGGAATAGTGAAGTTTTTAGCCCTGATAATATTTCGAGACGACGAAATATCAGCGCCATTAATTATTCTTCCGCTGCCGCCGTGTAATGTGCAGATAGGAATTCCAGAAATGACAGAAGCTCGTGTAGTAATTACCGACAGACACGATAAGTGGATGACAAGTCATTGCAAGTTATCCCAATACAAATGTATCACCGCTTCCCTTGCTGTGGTCGATAAATGTACCACAACCTGTTACCTATACCACCAGCAACCTATGTGCCATTCAACAAGTTCTGACTTTCTTAAAGTGTTTCACTGGATGTCGCCAATAAATGTAAGTCTCTTTGTGGCTCTGACAACGGTCACAGCGCACACAAAAACGACATGTCCGAGATGGCGCCTGATGACGTGGAGTGATGTAACCCCACCCCAGAAATTACTGAGGAGATGCTCATGGAAGCACTAATGCGTTGCCCACCAATGCTTCTCATATCGAGATTTGCTGCCGCACTGGGCACCTTGAAGTGCTGTTTCAGCTGCAGCACTCTGTGAGACTGTCGCAGCCCAGTCAGACCAGCAAGACGTTCGCCTCCGCCGAGCCCCGGGCTGGCTGAGATACATTGGAGCTAGTCACGTGACTTCACTGAGCAGTGTTCGCATGAACATGGCTGAGGGAGACACCACACACACACACTGAAAATGGTATTGTTGATCTCAAGGCGCTCGATCTGCGTCACGGCAGGGTGAGCCGTGAAATTGGGTGTGAAATTGGTCGTGGAATTGGGTGTCACAACATTTACCCAGTTTCATGTTAGTCGATGGGCCCACGGGCAGGCATAGGCCACGATCTCCGTAGGCAGATTGGCCATTCTCCACCTTCTGCATGGAACGCTTCTCTCGCCCGCCCGACTCAGTGGTAAACTTCACCTCGAATGGATGGAGGCACTAGCTCCTGTCTACACTACTTTTCATTCCTGACTGGTAGCCAACTTCAGGTTACGACCAGATACAGCTCTTGGTTTGCGAGCCATCCGTGGCGCGAAGCATTTCGAGCACCACATTACGCTAATGGTTCTTTCCCTTGTGGTTGGACTGGCGATCGGATAGGGAGTGTCTGATGCCTGAGCTGTAGATGTGTGTGGGCGCTAAGCTACGTTCTCAGCTAAAGCTATGCCATTGCACTGGCGTGTCAAGATTTCGTGGTGGGCTCAGGGCCAATGTAGTACGGTCCGCCGGCTCAGGGCTCAGGGCCAATGCAGTACGCTCCGGTAGCTTGGACCCTGTTCCCGGAAAGCCACGCTAGCACACACTCAGATTAAGTGCGTGCAGTTAGGCGAAGTAATAACTGTTCAATATGACCTCCCAGTTCATAACATCTCGTGAGCCTTTTAAATTGTCATCAGGAGTAATTTGCGCTCTCGATATAATGATCGCGCATCGGCCGTATTGCCGTGCGTGAGCGCTGGTAAATTGCCTGGCTCTCTGAGAGGTAGACTGTACCGCATTGCTCTCTCTCTCTCTCTCTCTCTCTCTCTCTCTCTCTCTCTCTCTCTCTCTCTCTCTCTCTCTCTCTCTCTCTCTCTCTCTCTCTCTCTCTCTCTCTCTCTCTCTCTCTCTATATCTATATATATTATCTATCTCTATATCTATATCTATATATATATATATATATATATATATATATAATATATATATATATATATATATATATATATATATATATATATATATATATATATATATATATATATATATATATATATATATATATATATATATATATATATATATATATATATATATATATATATATATATATATATATATATATATATATATATATATATATATATATATATATATATATATATATATATATATATATATATATATATATATATCTATCTCTCTCTATATATATCTCTCTATCTCTCTCTCTCTCTCTCTCTCTCTCTCTCTCTCTCTTCTCTCTCTCTTTCTCTCTTTCTCTCTTTCTCTCTTTCTCTCTTTCTCTCTCTTTTCTCTCTTTCTCTCTTTCTCTCTTTCTCTCTTTCTCTCTCTCTCTCTGGCTCTCGCTCCATCACAGCTAGGAGAAGTTAAACTTCCTGCAGTACTTCCGTCCTATGCATATTGCAGGCCTTTGCATTGGGTGAGCTAAGTGATCGCTCTGACCAGCTGGACCACTGAAGACGGTTGGATAGCAGCGATTGAAGACTTGAAGAATGTTAAGTAGTTGCACCACTGCGAATCTTGAGCCTGAGTACATACTGTTCCGATATTATTTTACAACCTAATCCCATGCTAAGCAGGCGGATTCCATGGCCTACAATTCGACAACGTCTTATCTAATTTCACTGGAAAGTGATGCAAGCGGTCTGCCTGAAAAGGCCTATATATATATATGTATATATATATATATATATATATATATATATATATATATATATATATATATATTCATGCTTTAAACAAGAATAGGAAAACTTGCACGGAATCGGACCTGGAACACCAAAAATTTACCGGTGTAATTTTTATGTTCTTGTATCATTATTCCCCATTTCAATTTGAATGCGTGAAAAAAACGTGTGCACCTTTTTGTGCACAGGTTTGGCACACAAAAAATGTGTGCCAAACCTGTGTGCACAAAATGTGTGCACACAGGTTTGGCTAATTACGATTACATGTCCTTTCTCGGCTGTGACACCACGGTGTTCAGCTGTATGTTCCCACACTGGTGTCCTTAACATCTCGCCCACGTTTGCAGAATTATCCACGAGAGTGGGTTTACCGCGGAGGACTTCAAGCAGTACCGTCCGGTGGTCTACAGCAACACCATCCAGTCGCTGGTCGCCATTCTGAGAGCCATGCCCAACCTCGGCATCCAGTTCACCAACAACGAGCGGGAGGTGAGGAACAACAGGCAAAGAGCGCGGAGGAGAGAGAGAGTGAGAGAGCGAGAAAGTAAGAGAGATAAAAAAGATGGGGAGAACGAGAGGGAGAGGGAGAAGAGGAGAGTGTGAAGGAATGGGAAAGGGAGAAGGAAATGGAAAGGGAGAGGGAAAGAGATAGAGTGGGAAAGGGAGTGGGAGTTACAGGGGGAGTGGGGGGTGTATGTGAGTATGGATGAGTGTGACTGAGATAGAGAGAAGGAGAGAGGGAGAGAGAGAGAGAAAATGATATGTTCCAAATTATGAGCGCGTCTGACTCAGTGGCGACACCGGATGCCAGCCTCGGCAGTGGCGCGCTCTCGGGTGTCGCGATGTACGGTTTTTCTCACAGCAACTCCAGGCACTGTCAGCCGATCGGCGTAGGCTATGGAGATTTCCGCCATATGACATGTGACTGGTGTCCATGCAGGATGTTGCCGGTCGGCTGTCGTCGATCGCATCCCTCCCGCTGAGGTATGGGCGATGCACGTGTTGGAAGCGTTATGGTGCGCCAGGGTCGCCATAGCCTCGTACTGTGGAGGCGGAGCATGCGAACCTCACGTGTGACGCACCCACAAAATGACAGCGGGCGCAATGAACAAATATGCGCAGCATGCGGTAGAATGGATACCGTGATGAATGCGCGTAGAATGTGGTAGATGTCGTTTCCAGCGTTTCCGACCGCTGCATCCAGTCGTTGGCCCCGGACAGCGCCCGGAATTGCCCCGCCCCTGACTCCCGGCGAAGACGGCTGATCATCTGATCAGCCGCGTCGGCGCTTCAACTCCGTGTGCTGTGCAAATGTAGTGCTTGTACAGAGCAAAACAGGAGGTCCTAAACAAGAGCGGAGCAGCCAGAGTCTGGGCTCCAGTGCGGATAGGAGCCAGAACGGCACGGCGGGACTGCCGAAAGGCACTAGTACCCACCAATCAGAGGCGTTGCTTTCTGGAAATAATGGGAGGATAAATACATGGGAGGATAAATACATGGGGGATAAATACATGGGAGGATAAAAATACATGGGAGGATAAATACATGCGAGGATAAATACATGAGAGGATAAATACATGGAGGTCCGAAATCTGGACATTATGGGAGGATAAATACATGGGAGGATAAATACATGGAGGGCCGAAATCTGGACATAATGGGAGGATAAATACATGGGAGGATAAATACATGGGAGGATATAAATACATGGGAGGATAAATACATGGGAGGATATAAATACATGAGAGGATAAATACATGGGAGAATAAATGCATGGGAGGGCCGAAATCTGGACATAATGGGGGGATAAATAGATGGGAGCATAAATACATGGGAGGGCCAAAATCTGGACATGATGGGAGGATAAATACATGGGATGATAAATACATGGGAGGATAAATACATGGGAGGATAAATACATGGGAGGGCCGAAATCTGGACATAATGGGAGGATAAATACATGGGAGGATAAATACATGGGAGGGCCGAAATCTGGACATAATGGGAGGATAAATACATGGGAGTATAAATAGATGGGAGGATAAATACATGGGATGATAAATACATGGGAGGATAAATACATGGAGGATAAATACATGGGAGGATAAATACATGGGAGGGCCGAAATCGATCGGTAGCTGCTCATAGGGCTCCATGCTAAAATTAAAACCATTGGGTTGTCAAGCCAACACTGTGGTGGCATTTTCAGCCGAGTGAATGCTCCCTCAGTTCGGCTCGAGCGTTCCGCGCGCCCTACCGGATCACGGCCAGGTATGTACAAACGCGTGGAAGCTGACACGGCACATGGTGAAACGACCGAACGTGTAGGGACGGCCCGCACATTCTGAGTGTGGAACACGTGCTGGACATACCCACGCGCGTTTGATTCACTGCAGTATGTATATGCAATGCTCACTGGTAGAACGTTATGCATTGTGGGCCTGGGAATGTGTATCTATGCCAAGCATGAAGTGTTGCATCCGCAACCTTCACAGTGCACCCCCAACTTCATCACATGCCATTTTGTGTAATGATATTCAAACGCGGGTTGGCAGTGTGGTAGTGCAGCTAGTGTGGCTCGAATAGCAACTTCTGTAGCTAGTACACCAACTTGCCGTCAATATACATTGCATAGACCGCTTTCAAACGCCAACTTTTTATCTTTGCAACACCGCCTTTGGAACTTCCATCATGGACTTTGCTGGTGACCTTTCACCTGAGCATTCAAGGAAGCTCTAAGAGTTGAAATCAATACAGAGGAACACCTCAGTTAATTCGAAGATGTCCATGTCCACCCACCGTTGCCAACATGTTTTTGAACGCACTTTGACTCCGTGTCAACAAAAATAGTATTACAAGAACCATAACAGTTGCTCATGTGTTCCGTCGACCGGATGTATGAAGGTCCGCTATCGCAAGTATATAGGGATATATATATATATATATATATATATATACACATATATATATGTATATATATACATATATATATTATATATATATATATATATATATATATATATATGTATAAATATATCTATATATATATATATACATATTTATATGTATATATATATATATATATATATATATATATATATATATATATATATATACACATATATATATGTATATATATACATATATATATTATATATATATATATATATATATATATATATATATATATATATATATATATATATATATATATATATATATATATATATATATATATATATATATATATATATATATATATATATATATATATATATATATACATATTTATATGTATATATATATATATATATATATACATATATATATATATACATATATATATATATATATATATATATATATATATATATATATATATATATATATATATATACACACATACTATGTGTCAGAAGAGCTGTTGGCATGAATTATTTAGTCAATCAGCATGCTGCCATCATGGCCAACAATTATTTTCTATCACCCACATCAGCCGAGTTTACGTTCCGGCTTCATCCGCTCCATTTCATTGAAAAATCGCTTGAAATGGCTTTCTCGCTAGGTTTTCGGCCGACCTGACAGTCTTATCGCGCGCCATTTATAGCCGCCGACGCCGCCGGGTTTTCTGCCACGACTGCTCAGTTAGGAGGCATTTGATGATCGCCAGTCACAAACCGCCGGCGGCGACAAAATATCGACGTCTGTCGTCGGCGTGCCGCCTCCCAGAACACCGCAGGCAGCACGGACACCCACCCGGCACGGTCCGTCCGCCGCCTGGCACACGCCAGACAGCGTGCTCGGCACAGGTCAGACGGCCACCCTCCTAGCTCATTCAACCCTTCAATCCGGGAGCGAAGCAACGGCGGTCAGTCGCAGAAGGGCGATCGGAGAGAGCTGTCCTCCACTGCACATGCAGCAGAAACGCAACGGTGTCACGTGAAAGCAGTTCAAACCCAACCCACGCCTGTGCACCACTACGATGGTGGTGGCACGGCGGGGCGGCCGGCGTCGCCCGCCGTGCCGCTGACAATCCGCGTGCGGGCGTCGGTGGCAGTCAGGCGCGGCCGGCACGCCGGCGGCGCCAATATGGCGGCACCCGGCCGGCCGCCGAGACAGGGGCTCGACCGATCGATGGCTGTTGCGGACGCCGGCCGGGTGCCGCAGACACGCCGCCGGCAGGCACCGACGGCAGCTGATGAGGCGGCGGCGTTGATGGAGCTGTTGTGGCCGCCGGCGCTGTGGCCGACAGCGCTGTGGCCGACGGCGCTGTGGCTGCCGGCGCTGTGGCCGACGGCGCTGTGGTCGACAGCGCTGTGGCCGACAGGGCTGTGGCTGCCGGCGCTGTGGCTGCCGGCGCTGTGGCTGCCGGCGCTATGGCCGACAGCGCTGTGGCCGACAGCGCTGTGGCCGACAGGGCTGTGGCTGCCGGCGCTGTGGCTGCCGGCGCTGTGGCTGCCGGCGCTATGGCCGACAGCGCTGTGGCCGACAGCGCTGTGGCCGACAGGGCTGTGGCTGCCGGCGCTGTGGCTGCCGGCGCTGTGGCTGCCGGCGCTATGGCCGACAGCGCTGTGGCCGACGGCGCTGTGGCCGACGGCGCTGTGGCTGCCGGCGCTGTGGCCGCCAGTGCTGTGGCCGCCATGTAACCGCCGTCGCGGTATTGCCAGGCTCGCGCTTCGGTGAATTGGGTGTTGGTCATGCCACGTGTGCAGGGGTGCAGGGGTGCAGTCATGCTACGTGTGCAGGTAGGACACACATGTTCTCGTGAGCCGCGTACTTTGCCGGTCCGTTTCAGGATTCGCACGTGTCGGTTGCGTTTTACGTGATACGTGGTGCGTCTTACGTGGTACGTTTTACGTGGTGCGTTTTACGTGCTACGTTTTACGCGGTACGTTTTACGTGGTGCGTTTTACGTGATACGTTTTACGTGGTATGCAGCCGATAGCGACATTCTGAGTGTCAATCTACCGTCCAGTCTGTGCCGCAACGGTGATGAGGTCGCGCTGTCGGAGACTGTACACTGGACACATATTGAAGCCGGTCTTTGTCATTGGATGACCAGCTCATTTATACTCTCATTCGGCAAATAATAACTCATCAATCTCAATACCACAATCGTCATCTAATCAAGCACAACCAACATTATATCTTTATCACTTGCATGGAAACAAGCAGTGAGTTCCACGTTTTGGTAGCATTTGGTAATACAGTATTACCTTCTTACCCGTCTTGGGGCCCCTATTGCGTCCGGAGAAATCTCCCCTATCATGTCTTAATTTTATATTGCAGGGGCATCCTCTTCCGTCTTGGGGGCCTCGTTTTCCAAATTAAAAATATCCTGCCACCCATCGGAAGCCTTTTCGTCTAACCTGGGTGGCTTCTTGCCCGTCTCGGTGGCATCCTTTCCGTCCTGAGGGCCTCCTTTTCGTGCTGAGGGCCTCCTTTTCGTCCTGGGGCCTCATTTTCGTCCTGGGGCTACCTCCCAATCTCTGTTCTACGTATTAGGGGCTTCCTTTTCGTCCTTGGGTGCATCCTTTTAGTTCTGGGGGCCTCTTTTTCGTCCTGGGGCCTCCTTTTAGTCCTGGGGGCCTCCTCCCAATCTCTGTTCTACGTCTTGGGGGCTTCTCTTGCGTCCTGGGTGCATCCTTTTCGTCCTGGGGGCCTCCTTTTCGTCCTGGGGGCGTCCTTTTCGTCATGGGGGCCTCCTTTTCGTCATGGGGCCTCCTTTTCGTCATGGGGGCCTCCTTTTCGTCCTGGGGGCCTCCTTTTCGTCCTGGGGCCTCCTTTTCGTCCTGGGGGCCTCCTTTTCGTCCTGGGGGCCTCCTTTTCGTCCTGGGGACCTCATCCCAATCTCTGTTCTACGTGTTAGGGGCATCTTTTTCGTCCTTGGGTGCATCCTTTTCGTCCTGGGGGCCTCCTTGTCGTCCTGGGGGCCCCCTTTTCGTCCTGAGGGCCTCCTCCCAATCTCTGTTCTACGTCTTGGGGCCTCCCTTTCGTCCTGGGGGCCTCCGCCCAATCTCTGTTCTACGTCTTGGGGGCCTCCTTTTCGTCCTTGGGTGCATCATTTTCGTTCTGGGGCCTCCTTTTCGTCCTGGGGGTCCTCCTTTTAGTCCTGGGAGCCTCCTCTCAATCTCTGTTCTACGTCTTGGGGGCCTCCTTTGCGTCCTGGGGGCATCCTTTTCGTCTTGGGGGCCTCCTTTTCGTCCTGGGGGCCTCCTTTTCGTCCTGGGGGCCTCCTCCCAATCTCTGTTTTACGTCTTGGGGCCTCCTTTTCGTCATGGGGGCCTCCTTTTCGTCATGGGGCCTCCTTTTCGTCCTGGGGGCCTCCTCCCAATCTCTGTTCTACGTCTCTTATAGAGACCTGATTATATTTCCTGGGGGCCTCGGCAGTCTTGAGGCCTCATTGACAGCATGATCTTCTGTCCCGTCGGCCTCCTTGCTCACATTTTTGCTGTGCATTTGCGGATAGGGGCCTCCTCAAATTTCAGGGGGCGGTGCCCCCCCCCGCCAGTTTCACGGCAGGGGGCGATTGCTCCCGCTGCCCCCCCCCCCCCGGTGGCGACGCCCTTGGTAATACTGAACACTGGTGGTGTCATTATCGACCAAGAAGCAAATGCGAGGGATGCTTCGGGATCTCCATGACCAGAACTTCTTAATGGTGTTTGTATGCTGTGGATCTGATCCTAGCTTACGTAGTTCAGAAGTTAGTTGGATAACTTTCAAGAGCCCCACACCGCCCCTGGCCCGGCGAAGGCGGATTTGCCGGCCGCTTCTGCGAGGGTTGATGAGAAAACGCTGGCAGAAATGATTTATGGGAATGCTTATCACTCTGGATCACTATATATGACGAAGGATGCCGTCTACTCCATCTATGCTGACCGCGAAAGCACCATTGCCGTTTTCCGCCGATGGGGACATCACGTCCGACCCCGTGCCTGCAGTACGGCAGATAGGCACATCATGCCCGACCCCGTGCCTGCAGTACGGCAGATAGGGACATCATGTCCGACACCGTGCCTCCAGTACGGCAGATAGGGACATCATGCCCGACCCTGTGCCTGCAGTACGGCAGATAGGGACATCATGTCCGACACCGTGCCTCCAGTACGGCAGATAGGGACATCATGCCCGACCCTGTGCCTGCAGTACGGCAGATAGGGACATCATGCCCGACCCCATGCCTGCAGTACGGCAGATAGGGACATCATTCCCGACCCCGTGCCTGCAGTACGGCAGATAGGGACATCATGTCCGACACCGTGCATGCAGTACGGCAGATTGGGACATCATGTCCGACCCCGTGCCTGCAGTACGGCAGATTGGGACATCATGCCCGACCCCGTGCCTGCAGTACGGTATATTGTGACATCATGTCCGATCCCGTGCCTGCAGTACGGTAGATTGGGACATCATGTCCGACCCCGTGCCTGCAGTACGGTAGATTGGGACATCATGCCCGACCCCGTGTCTGCAGTACGGCAGATAGGGACATCATGTCCGACCCCGTGCCTGCAGTACGGCAGATAGGGACATCATGTCCGACCCCGTGCCTGCAGTACGGCAGATAGGGACATCATGTCCGACCCCGTGCCTGCAGTACGGCAGATAGGGACATCATGTCCGACCCCGTGCCTGCAGTACGGCAGATAGGGACATCGTGTCCGACCCCGTGCCTGCATCACGGCAGCTTGCAGCTCGCCTTGGGCCCCTTATGCCACCGTGTACTAGTGCATCGCAAATTAAGTCACACTTGAAAATTGGCGTAACTAGGACTGGTATGTCACGGTCGCATCGCCTATCCTTCCAGCGCAAGTAAGACACGTGTTGGTGTTGAATCGCGTCACGGGAAAGTGTTGGTGTTGGTGTGTGTTTTGCCACCATCTCGGGAGCGCATGCTGTCCCGTCTGCAGGGCGTGATGTGGTCCCACTGGGGTGTGGTCGATTCGAGTCGCGTGATTAACACGCCGACGCGCACCGACCGCTGGCGCTTGGCGGGAAAGCCAGGTGCCAATTCTCCAGCCGACGGAGAGATGTGGGAGGCGAGGACATAGGCGAGCTGGATAGATTGAAACCGGCAGTGAGCTGTGGCAGTCTGTAAATGCGTGACAGTGTCGCTGCTGAATGAGAAGGGCACAGTGGTATATTAAAACAGCGGGGAATGCTTAGAAAGAGTAGGACGAGGATTTATCTGGGATATCTTGGAACAAGAGACGAGGATTTATCTTATTTTGGGGTCAACACAGTGATATAGTGATCCCTCACCCGCCAAATGCATTTCAATCACATGCAACTCAAATAAAGCGGCTGTGCCGTGCAAGTTGTCTATGCGTCTTCATGAGTGCGCAGAGTTGTGTTACCTCTACCCATGCTTCAGTTGCTATGCTCCCGACCACCATGCAACTAGCCTTCACTGGAGAATCTCGGCGAAGTCCACATAAAATAAACAGCCAAACACGAACAGTAACGACAGTTCCAATATGCTACGACAACGCTCACCGTTGTGTCAGTGTTGGCTCCAAAGATATTGGCCCGCATTCGTGTCGGACATCCATAGGTCAGCTATGTGTGAGAGTGCTCGGCTGGCCATGGATTGAACCCCTCGGGTTGACGATCAGCCACTCCGACAGCGCTGTGCGGCGCGGAGGTGTTTCCAGAGGCTCTTCGAAATTGTCGTCCATCTCTTAGAGGATCCTTCTCCTACTCCATCTCCTACGTTCAGTGCAATCTCGCATCTGCTTGCCGTACGCAAACAGCCCACGCGCCTTCGATCGGCTGGACCATTCCGCCCGGACTATCCTCTCACCCTGTCTTGTTGGAAATCAGCTCCATGGAGCCACCATCCATAATTTGACCGCATGCCGTCCGCTGTAAATTATATTACTGGAAATTATATGACTGTTCTATGACAACGACCCTGTTAATATCCTGCAGCCTTCTCTGCAGCACCATCCGTTCTGGCCGGAGGCAGGCAGGTTAATCTCTCTGGTGCTCCTGCGCCCCGATGCTAACAGTGCTCTGAATTCCCTCGGTCCGACACCAGGGATGGTTGAGTGGTGGAACACGTTCGACGGTATCAAATACGCCGGGGAATGAGGAGCACACCATTGGCTCCGATATCTCGGAGGAGCGGGCAGGTCCATATGGTTATGAGGAGCACACCATTGGCTCCGATATCTCGGAGGAGCGGGCAGGTCCATATGGACCAGGCGGCAAGTACCGTGTCGGAGGCCTGGGCTCTGATCCGGTGCCTCCAGCCCTGGCCAGCGGGGTTCAGGACCTGAACGGTGCCGGAACATGTCTGGTCGGTCTCGTATAGTTCTCTCTCTTTCTCTCTCCCTCTCTCTCTCTCTCTCTCTCTCTCTCTCTCTCTCTCTCTCTCTCTCTCTCTCTCTCTCTCTCTCTCTCTCTCTCTCTCTCTCTCGCTCTCGCTCTCGCTCTCGCTCTCGCTCTCGCTCTCGCTCTCGCTCTCGCTCTCGCTCTCGCTCTCGCTCTCGCTCTCGCTCTCGCTCTCGCTCTCGCTCTCGCTCTCGCTCTCGCTCTCGCTCTCGCTCTCGCTCTCGCTCTCTCTCGCTCTCTCTCTCTCTCTCTCTCTCTCTCTTTCATTCTGGACCAGGCGCACGCGTCGTCTGCCCCGTGATAGCTCCTCGAACGCCCGACATCCTCGCGAGACACAAGATGCGAGAGAGGCGGCGCCGATGGACCCAGCCGCGCCATGGTGAGATTTCCACAATCATAATGGCACCAATGGGAGCAATTCCTGACGCCTTCCGGTAATTATGGGAGTCCTGGCACGAGGTTAAGGTAAATTGGTCCAGGCCCAGCGGTCCAGGAGGCTCGCGAAAGTCTCACCATCAACCGCCACACACTCCTCAGCTGACTCCCATCGGGACAGCGTGGGGGCTCTGCCACCGCTGGGTTTCTGACGCTGGCGTCTCCGGTCCCATATGGTGCGCGGCCCCTGTGTCCGGGGACAATGTGGCCATCCAGTAATAGCAGGCTGAAAGGCGTACCCACGGGGATAAGCAGGCGCGCCTTGTGGCGTTGGTAGGGAACGGACCCGGGCGGAAAACCCGGTCAAGGAGTGGATAATGGCCCTCCAAAGCGAGCCACTTCTGTGCATGTTGCAACGCGAGATGTATTTATGTTGCAGTTTTGGTGTTATGATCTAGTGTCAGCTTTAGCAGTGCACTATTTGCAGCGAAAGGTATGAGAAGCGAGCATATTGTGTTATTCCCAATTGATTTCGGTGATACTGATTGTATACGACGGTATTTCTCAGTGGTCAGCGACAAGAGCAATTTCAGATCCACTATAGCTCAGTGCCAGCTGTTTTTTATGAAGTTGTGTTCAGCCGAAGCTATTATGGTGCCTTCCTTGGCTGGATTTGCAAGGGGAGCTTTTTAATCGTGACGGCACGGCTACCTCGTCCCGCACGTGTCCAATCGCAGCTGGCCCACCGCCCAGCCGACCGCCAGCCGACTGCCAGCCGACGCGATCGCGGCTGCCTCGCCGTACAGGTGTGTGGTGTCACGTGCTGGCGCCGTCACCCGGCCAACACTGTCACCGTGATAGCGGGACGATAACGAGCCACATCCGGCCGCTCTGGCCATCGTGTGCAGCACGCTATCGAATGCAACAGCCAGCCAGGTCGATGGGAGGTTCGCCCTGCGCCTGTCTTTCTGGCCCGCAGCTGTGGTGGCGCGATGGTGCGGTGGTGCTGCTGAACATGGTCTGAGGAAATTAAACGAACGTAGGTTCGGATATCCTCCCATCTTTCTCCTCTCCTCTCTCTCTCTCTCTCTCTCTCTCTCTCTCTCTCTCTCTCTCTCTCTCTCTCTCTCTCTCTCTCTCTCTCTCTCTCTCTCTCTCTCTCTCTCTCTCTCTCTTTTTCCCCCCCCTTTTTTTTCTTTTTTTTTTTTTTTTTTTTTTTTTTTTTTTTTTTTTTTCCACGCGCCATAGTGCTGGATCGGGACTAATTCGCTCGGCTGGTTTTCCAGTGCGAGGTGTTTGGCTCCTGGTTCCTGGTTCTTGAATACAAATGTTCCGCGGGCCCGCCTAACCTTGATCTGTGACTTTTAGGACACAACTTGAAAATATCGGCTTCCCATGCTGCACGCATAGTCACCAGTAATCATTTGACTTACCACCGCGTGGTGCTGCATTCAGTGGCACTAGTATGCTGATCAGAAAGGTGTCCTGGTTCGATGGTTGATCTTGACCCGTGACCTAATTTCCGTCTGAAACGACACAAACTGAGGTTCTGAGGTTCTGAGGTCGCACGGAACACGGCATCGATGGCCATTTGAATCGTTCAAATCGGTTCATTGGCTTCAGAGATAGTCAGGTTGGAGGACGACAAATCCCCCCCCAGTCAGTGGTATACGGCTTTAGAGCCCAGCCAATGCTGAACTAATCGGATGATCGGCTTACTTCCACTCCTACTACTAAGATTACAGAGAAAGTGAGTCTCTTGAGATGAAAAGGAAACGGAAGTGTTTCTTTGCTGCGAACGCGTATTGGCGCATTGTTGGAATATTGGTGTTGCTTTCTTAAGCGATTGAGATTTAGGTATCTGTATCCTGCCCGGTTCAGAATATCTCGACCGTATAGCTTTCTAAGCTAAATATTGGCATCTCACACCTATTTCCTGCATGTTATGCTCACACACACGGGGAATCATTGTGTTGTTTTATCGTTGATAAACAAACTAGGGCACCATCACTAACGTATTAAAGGGCCACCGGCGGATCTATCCATCAGACTCCTTCATGCTTCCAACATGTTGAAATCAGCGATGCCGAAATCACGAATGCTAAAATAAGGGATGTTGAGATCATGAAAAAGGCATCAATCACAACAAAATGAGTCGATTTGGCCCTCCTTCACTTCCCACCACATGGTCTATGCAATATACCGACTAGTGCAGCACTGCACTGGTGCACACATGAAGTCTTAATGCTGCAGTGGTGTGATGTCATGAGACCGTGCCACCCTCCTTCTCCCATAGGTGCACAAATTGTGTACACTGTCTCCTGCACGGACACCAGTCCTTCGAACCGCTTCACTTGCGATTTCTGGTCTTTCACCGGTAATTTACATGACATAGGCTTGGTGCGCCGTTCCCTGGCAATACGCTGTCTACAGGCCCTCCTCATAGGACAAGGAAGTTCCAATCTGTCTGTCTCACGAGACAGCTGGTGCAGGCAGCCGAGGATCGAGATGCGCAATGCGGGCTATGAGGCTGAAAGGAAATAAACCTGGTTGGTGCTATTAAAAATAGGTGACACATGCATCCGGCATGTGCAATACATGAATACATTTGCCAATAATGTTACGAATGCTGTTGCTTGTACCCATTGGTGTTTGCGAAGCTTCTGTGCAATTCTTAACCGTCAATCGAACGAAGAGTCTGTCCCTCGAGGGCCCGACTTCTGTCGCTTACATTGTAGGAGAGTGGGCAGCTTTGTGTGCCACTGTCCTCTCCAACCGCACGAAAATGCATCGACGAGCCGACGAGCGACGACACACGATGGCGGCTGGCGAGCGGCTGTCAACGAATGCCGGCCGTCACGTGCGCTGCTGCGTTCTGTTTCAGCCGGACTCGAAGATGGTGATGGACGTGATCTCCCGGATGGAGGACACGGAGCCGTTCAGCGACGAACTGCTCGGCGCCATGCGCCGGTTGTGGGCCGACTCCGGCGCCCAGGAGTGCTTCGGCAGGTCCAACGAGTACCAGCTCAATGATTCGGCCAAGTAGTGAGTGCGACCTTTTCTGACCTGCTCGTACTCGACCTGTTCTGTTCTTCTTGGGCGGGGGACTGATGACCTGCTCTTCTTGGGCGGGGGAGGTGATTGAGTCTTTTCTGTCCTGCCTGCGCGAGGAATGACAGAAAGCGAGATGGGTGTATTGTGATCAGCTTCCGGTTTGTATGTTGCTGAGCTCATGTTCACCGCATGATGTCTCCGTTATGCCAGTATCTTTGGGCGATGAGCTTGATTGCGTATTTTGACGGGACCCCTCGGAGCCCATGTTTGTGGGATGAAGGACACGTTATGGATTATGCATGCCTGTACTATAGGTTGCTTGAGGCGTCTGATGTGTCCGCTGTGTTCCTCGCGTTTCGCGATCGCCGCATGTCGCATACCGTTGTCTGCCTTGTCCGCCAGCTTCCTGGATGACCTGCAACGTTTGGGGTCCAAAGATTATCAGCCGACGGAGCAGGACATCCTGCGTACGCGAGTCAAAACCACTGGCATCGTTGAAGTCCACTTCTCCTTCAAGAACCTCAACTTCAAGTAGGTGTCCATGCATGTGCAACCGGATAGCGATGGCAATGAAGGTTTTCGCCGGGTAGTGATGGCAATGAAGTGTGCACATATGCACACGCATAGTATGCACATATGCGCACTCTTAGGCTAGCACAATTGAGCACAAACAGGTTGCATAAAATCGCCTGTGTGCCATCCACGTGCGAGTATGCCCGCTACACAGTGTGGCGATCTCACGTAAGCCAAGGGCATGACATTTACCTCAGATAGATGTCGCAACAGTCGTGGGCCGATGATGCCACCTCAGATTACACCAGTCACAAACTGGGCCAGCAAATGTCAAGTAATGGTGCTTTTATTCATCGCGGTGGCATGATGAAGGACATGTATGTCGTTGTTCTGGATTTATTAAAGCTCGCACAAGCTGGAAATAGCTGGTGCGCCCTACAGTGACGTATGCTTATCGAGTTGCAGCCTATCACCAATACACCAATGCAAAAGTTCCTTCGACTCCGACCTTGCACTATGCATACCACTTGCAAGAGTCCGGCGTCGTCGCACTGGAGTATCACATGGCTATGAATGTCGTGCAGTTAACCGGTAGCCTCCATCGGTCCAGTAATGATCAGGATTTTGATTGCAGGATTTGCAATTCTGGATTGCCATCCTGGCTAAAAAAAATATGAGAAGGACGGGAATCCTTTTCTGTAAAGATGATCATATTTTTAGAGGTCCACCGTTCATGATCACGTGATTGGGAAAGATCCCACCACCTGCCCAACGACTGCAAGAACCATCATTGTTTCTACGCCGCCACCCATGAACGGACGACCAGGAGCGCCTTCGCCCGCAGTCCCAACACATATAACCGTATGCTAAAAGCGACAATAGGGTATGGTATTCACGCCTCCCCCAGCATCAGGGTTGGAAATAACTCAACATTCCGAAGAAAAAGATAAGTGTTGGCACTGTGTTAATCGTGTTATTATTGCATTAGTGTTAAAAGAGATGAAAAAGGAAGTCATACTGAAATATAGCAGCATACAACTGTATGTTAATCGACATCATCTTCGCTTATTTGCCTGGATAATTGGATAGCTTGTCAGTCATGTTGACTCGAAGGACATTCTCTGGTCAAAGATGCGAGACCGATTAGGGCAGTTGCAGCAGGGTTCAAGAAGCTAAGCGTAATCCCGTTACTCGGATATATATATATATATATATATATATATATATATATATATATATATATATATATATATACACACACATGCATCTATATATCTATACATCACAAACACAATACATCTATATATATATATATATATATATATATATATATATATATATATATATATATATATATACATATATATGTGCATGTGCCTACGTAAATGCAAGATAATTAGTGCTCACTTAGTAAGGGCGAAATATAGCCGAAGCAGCACACGCGCACAAACATCCAAACTACACACATTAGCGTGGACTGTATCGGGCTACATGTGTTTCTCCCCGAGCATCTTGCTATTAACTGAACGTTTCCTCCAGAGACCCTTACGACGCAAGTGGCCCTTTCCTGGAACCCTAGTTGCGCCTCTGGGGTGCCTTCATTTGCAAACAGGTGCATGCGAAATGGAATGACGTAGGATCGATTAAGCGACTATTTCAGACCAGGATAATTAGCTGACATGTGAACGTCGGTGGAGTATTGACGCATGTGAGCGCAATTATTGCTGAAGTGGCTGCGAGTGGGGGCTCATGGGACTGATCGACAATGGACTTTGGTCTTCGACCACTACCCGGATACACGGTGAATGGCATACATATTTGCAATGGGAAAATATGAACCCTACTACTTACGTAATCAGCGTTGAGAGCTACTTAATGTGACCGTCCCAAGTGCATATTCGAAGTTTAGTTCAACACTTGGAGCCATAGACCAAGTTGCGCTCTTTTGAACGGTATGCTTATTAGTTGTCAATTCGGCCCCCTTTCATCGCAAACCGCTAGCCCAGTTACCCCTGACGGCAGCAGGACTCTTGTCGGGCTACTCCAGTTCGTTTTATCAGTACTAGTATTGTTCGCCAGGGTCGCTAGCGTCATCCAATCAGGTCACGTAAGTTGCCGCCACTACAACAGCAGTACGTGAGCATGGTGAGCATAGTGACGTCCAGCTGCGTCGGCCATATTGATATTGCACCTCGAATGTCACTCGATACACTTTCTTGTCCTGGAACAAGGTGATGTCTTCCGGTGGCCGGTGATATATTCATAGATATTTATATACGTGAGGTATTGATAGATGTCAGATACGTGGGAGACAATCGGACTATGCGGCCTATTTGCCGCTTGTCTCTGCTGCGTTGGTTATGTTATGACCACCCCCCCTCCCCGCCAGGCACATCACTCTATACGGCTGGATCAACTGTTCGTCTTAGCGCTGAGTCATGATGTGTTCCAGTATCGATCACTGGTGGACTAACGATAAATACAATCGGATACGTTAGTTATTTATGTCGGAGAACCCAACTGAACATTACATTGCGATCAAACATGATTCCCTGTGGCAAATACCACTTTCAATGCGTTTTTTAGATAATGGTCCACAACTGGGATAATCTCCTTAAGCCAGTACAATGCGCCTATTTGGGAGCCGGACGGACGCGGACACCTGCTAAAAGGCGCAGTGTGGTCGATTCTCCCGTGAATATCAGTGACACGTGCACTGCCTTGAGCGTTTACACAGCCAACCGTCTCCAAGCATTTATACAGATAAAAAGTGATTCCGTATGCGATACATTTGGCATTCATTTCATAGCTAAAGGCAGAAATAAAGAGCACCATTCCAGATCTCAACAGATAAGGAGCTCAACTCGAGATCCGCACGACGTAAACAATGACTTTACCTATTTGCAACCCGAGACGGAGGGCGAGCGCCGGCCGAGGCGCAAGGTGCATGGGAAGCTGTCGAGCCCGCCGCGGCGCCAGGTGCATGGGAAGCTGTCGACGCCGCCGCGGCGCCAGGTGCATGGGAAGCTGTCGAGCGGCGGCCGCGGTGCGAGGTGCATGGGAAGCTGTCGACGCCGCCGCGGCGCCAGGTGCATGGGAAGCTGTCGAGCGGCGGCCGCGGTGCGAGGTGCATGGGAAGCTGTCGATGCCGCCGCGGCGCCAGGTGCATGGGAAGCTGTCGAGCGGCGGCCGCGGTGCGAGGTGCATGGGAAGCTGTCGACGCCGCCGCGGCGCCAGGTGCATGGGAAGCTGTCGAGCGGCGGCCGCGGTGCGAGGTGCATGGGAAGCTGTCGACGCCGCCGCGTGGATGCCGCCGCAATCGTCTTGATTCGAACAAACATTGGAGATACTCTGTCGGATGTATTATGATGGCAATTACCCGACGACAAATTGCCCACCGACCGACCAGCGATCGCCGGAAGATGGTGGACGGTCCGGCGGCGGTCAGACTGGCGGTCCAGCAGCGGTGGTAAGACTGGCGGTCCTACTGGCGGTCCGGCAGCAGTCAGACTGGTGGTCCGACAGCGGTCAGACTGGCGGTCAGACTGGCGGTCCTACTGGCGGTCCGGCAGCGGTCAAACTGGCGGTCAGACTGGCAGTCCTACTGGCGGTCCGGCAGCGGTCAGACTGGCGGTCCGGCAGCGGTCAGACTGGAGGTCCGGCAGCGATAATACGGGCGGTCCCACAGTGATCAGACAGGCGGTCCGGCAGCGGTCAGACTGGCGGTCCGGCAGCGGTCAGACTGTCGGGCCAGCAGTGGTCAGACAGGTGGTCCGGCAGTGGTCAGACTGGCGGTCCGGCAGACAGGCAGCCCAGCAGCGGTCAGACAGGCATCCAGAATCCGTGGCCACGTTCACGATTGAACCGCATGAAGAACTGATTCCGAACATCGCGGCATTCAGCCGGAGGTTATGATGGTAAACATACCTGCAAGTACAGGGAGGGAGGAAGTGACGGTGGTATCTGACATGTAGAGGGAAGGAGGAACGGTGGCACCTGACATACAGGAAGAGGTAGGGAGGAATCGTTGTAATAGAAAGAAAGAGGAGTGGACTGGCGGTCGGACTAGACAGAAACAGAGATAAAGAGCCAGACACAGGTCGGTGCCGGGCAGAGGGGGATGGAGTCGGCTAGAAGCACGGGGGGGGGGGGGGGGCGGTAGTGACGGACAGAGGGGCGCGTTTGTCATCATGAGCGGATATAACACTAGTGGCGCTACTCTTGTAGTGGGTTTCTGAAGGAACACACCGAAGTGAGCTTGCTATGGCTAATGCCATATTCTAGTTTCTACAGGAGGTGCAAGTAATTTCCAATGGCCAAGCTTGAACAATATTTAAACAAGCCCTCTTATGATGTGTAGTTCGTTTTATTATCTAATAGTTTGACGTCGTCACTTTTCCTAAAAATGGAATGGGAGGAATTTAGCATTCAACTTCTTGTAATAAAATGCGTCACACGTCTTCCGTGTAATATGCTGACAATTCCCAATGTCCTTAACTAAGCGAAAATCGTATGTGCTACATTTTGTATCACATTTAGTTGCATCGATGAAGCTTAACCCCCATTATTCTTGCACTCAGTTCCAGGATTTGTTGTGTCCCTTATAAACTTGCATTCATTTTAAATGTAGGTAAATGAGATGTTCTACATCTGTGAACGAATGTTCAATGATTTGAAATAAATCAGCATAAAGTCAGCTGCCTTCTGATGCCAAACTCGGCCACTTTATATACGTTTAACCCTGTCATTTTTTCACTTGAAATTTGGCATCAACATTTTGATGTGAAGCTCTCAGGCATTATTGAGGTTCTGTTACGGCTCAATATGCCGTATTGATGCCATACGGCCATACTTGACTACTTTTATAGATATCTAACCCTGTCATTTTTGCACTCAATTCCAGGATTTGTGTCTCGAATTATCGCATTGTATTCCTTTAAATTGTATATCAGATGTTCAACATGAGAGAATTAATTTCCAATGGTCTCAAATAAACCGGCATAAAATCAGCTGCCTTCTGATGCCATACTCGACTACTTTTATAGATATCTAACCCTGTCACTTTTTACCTTTTGACATGAAGCTTTGCGACATTATTGACGTTCTGGCATGGCTCGATGCACGTCAGGCGTCGACATTTGCTATCCAGAGAACCCGTAAATCCGCCGAGCGGCGGCACGGAAAAAAGTGTCAACCTTGATCAATACCAAGCTACATCAGCTCTGCCACGCCAAAATTGTGTAGAGGATATTCAGGGTTGTAGATGCATTCTTTCCATGCAACCACCACGAATGGAATGTTAAACCTGAACAATATCGAGAAGATCTGTCAGCCTCAACTCTAACGTGGCGAAAAACATGCGGGGCACATCGCTTAACGTTTTAAAGATGAAAATCTGCCGGATAACTTTGCCGTTGGCGGCTCACCAATGTTCAGAGACTGCTTCGCGTCCGGTCATATCGTCAGTGACGGGCGGCCGGGGGCGGCGCATTAATGGCGGATGAGTACCAGGATATAATTACAAAAGACAATTCGCAGGGTAGCAAAGGTTGCAATATACCAGTGTAAGTGACAATGAAATGAACATCTGAAGCTAACTGTAGGAAATGAACTTTGTGCATTATTTTATGGAGATCAAATCTCATAAATGGTAACTATGTTCTTCGCGGAAACACATGTGATCACCCGGGAGCGCTTGTCGCGAACGCGTATTTGAGAGTTCTCGAATGGCATCAGGAACCCACCTGTTGCCTTCCTTTTGCTGGAGATCCCCGATGTCTTCATTACCATTGCGTCCGATGCCTTACGGGAGTGGCAGTGGCGGTGGACAGAGGGACGGGGTGGCGGAGGCGGCGGACAGAGGGACAGAGTGACGGTTGCGGCGGACAGAGTGACGGGGTGATGGTGGCGGCGGACAGAGTGACGGAGCGACGGTGGCGGCGGACGGAGGAGGCGCCACACCGACGCGACGGTCGTCGGACCGCCACCGGAGCCGACGAGCTCAACTAGCCGCTCTGCCTGGTCGACACGTCAGTCGGCAGAGACGCGCGGACCGACGTCGGCAGAGACGCGCGGCCCGACGCGGCATGGCAGAGACGCGCGGCCCGACGTCGGCAGAGACGCGCGGCCCGACGTCGGCAGAGACGCGCGGCCCGACGTCGGCAGAGACGCGCGGCCGACGTCGGCAGAGACGCGCGGCCCGACGTCGGCAGAGACGGGGCCCGACGTCGGCAGAGACGCGCGGCCCGCGTCGGCAGAGACGCGCGGCCCGACGTCGGCAGAGACGCGCGGACCGACGTCGGCAGAGACGCGCGGACCGACGTCGGCAGAGACGCGCGGACCGACGTCGGCAGAGACGCGCGGCCCGACGTCGGCAGAGACGCGCGGCCCAACGTCGGCAGAGACGCGCGGACCGACGTCGGCAGAGACGCGCGGCCCGACGTCGGCAGAGACGCGCGGCCCAACGTCGGCAGAGACGCGCGGCCCAACGTCGGCAGAGACGCGCGGCCCGACGTCGGCAGAGACGCGCGGCCCACGCGTCGGCAGAGACGCGCGGCCCGACGTCGGCAGAGACGCGCGGCCCGACGTCGGCAGAGACGCGGGCCAACGTCGGCAGCGACGCGCGGCCCAACGTCGGCAGAGACGCGCGGCCCGACGTCGGCAGGACGCGCGGCCCGACGTCGGCAGAGACGCGCGGCCGACGTCGGCAGAGACGCGCGGCCCGACGTCGGCAGAGACGCGCGGCCCGACGTCGGCAGAGACGCGCGGCCCGCGTCGGCAGAGACGCGCGGCCCGACGTCGGCAGAGACGCGCGGCCCGACGTCGGCAGAGACGCGCGGCCCGACGTCGGCAGAGACGCGCGGCCCGACGTCGGCAGAGACGCGCGGCCCGACGTCGGCAGAGACGCGCGGCCCAACGTCGGCAGAGACGCGCGGACCGACGTCGGCAGAGACGCGCGGACCGACGTCGGCAGAGACGCGCGGCCCGACGTCGGCAGAGACGCGCGGCCCGACGTCGGCAGAGACGCGCGGCCCAACGTCGGCAGAGACGCGCGGCCCGACGTCGGCAAGAGACGCGCGGACCGACGTCGGCAGAGACGCGCGGACCGACGTCGGCAGAGACGCGCGGCCCGACGTCGGCAGAGACGCGCGGCCCGACGTCGGCAGAGACGCGCGGCCCAACGTCGCCTCCGTGACGCAATGCTTGTTGAGAACGACCGCGAGTGGGCCGGGAAGAGCGAGCGAGCATGCTCCACCGCCCAGTGTTCGAAAGCCCGTTAACCAAGTGACCTTGCATGACAAGAAATGACCTAGAAAATGGCTTAGTCCCTGCACTGTTTTTCTGGAACGCTCATTTCCATTTGACTGCGTTCTCCACAGACCAGGATCGAAGGTCTCTGAGACTTTAAAAGTGTTTGATATCGTGCATGGTAACACGAAGAAGTTGACTCCCCACGAGCAAACAGTGTGATTCTCCCCAAGGATTGACGCGGTCTCTGATATCTTTCATGGGTTTCGGCTGCTTTTCAGTGCACATAGGGCTAATTTTTTTTTATTGATTTGTTTGCCCGAGATCCCCTCCCCTCCTTCTCCCAATCATTTCCACCCTTAACCATTAGATATACGTGCTTGCACCGGGTCAAATTGAGTTTGAAACTACTTGAGTCTCCAAGTGATGTTGAGTTCGGCCTCTGAGTACACAGGCATGTCTGTTCTCCAGGACAATGATCTATCAATGGCCTGTTTTCGGTGCATGAGTCAGCAGAATTGTTCTCTCCCTAGTCACATTCAAACCAGCTTGAAAAAATTGTCCGACTTCAGCACCCCTTCCCCTCTGCCCTCATCGCATCCATACAAATGTTCAAATCGCAAATCTTAGTACAATACATATTCGTACAAACATGCTGCTTTATGCTCGTATGCGCAAACGTGTGGGCATCGCAAGTGTCTTTTCGCTGATGTTCGCAAAGGCAATTGGTCATATGCGCAAATTTGCGTACCGCGAATGTTCGTATACGCGCAGTGTTCACAATTTGGAAGCTCTCGGTGGAACCAGGCAGAAAGTATAAAATTAGCTATGCCTTGCGCAAGTAGTTTTGCTTTTGAGTTACATCTTCCACTACCCCATACATCGTAGAAATTGCTATATAAACTACAGCTACAGTTCATCCACACCAGTCTTAGTCTGTATAGCGCTTCAAATGCTCTTCAAAGAACTAAAACAACGTTATTCATTTCATAAGCATTGTATGAATGTATTATTTTGTGTATATTATTGACAATGGATCGTGACTTGTTATTTCCTTCGGATGTTCACGTGGAAATTTACCCCAACAAACGTTTCGCTAATGCTCGAATAACGAATGTCCGTGTGCGGAAATGCCTGCAAGTTTAAAGCCGGTGCGCTCGAAGGTATGTGCACAACTTACGGAACATGATTTCCATAGATCTCACCTTTACACATGATCAATTCCACAGTTCATACCACGTGTGGATAATTGCCTCTACTATGCACTATCTTATTGGCTCAACATCCGTAGTCAACGTAGTTTCCATATGTCCCAACTTTTCCAGCTGAAGCACTCCTCTCGTTGCATATACAGTTCAAAACCTTTACAGGGCATAGCCCCCACAAGCAGTAACTTCATACGGCTGATAAGCTCCGAATATATATATATATGACCTCCATGACTTTTTATCCTACAAATATTTGCGCATGTGAACTGTGGACGTATGCGTGCATTTTCCGTACTAAGATAATCGTATGCAAACTCTTGCGTACACAGGCAATTGCATATGGACATTTATTTGCATGCGAACATTTGCTTCACTAACATTCACGTACGAGCCTTTGTGCCAGACCCGTTCTACCTCCGGTCCACCAGCACTCTCCTACTCCCCGCCTATGCTATTTCCGTGCGGAACTTATTATCCGATCATCGATCGCTCCGTCTGGCTTGGCTTCCCTCCCACCTCCGACGATGACGCCCTCGTCCCATTCTTCCTCTGTGTCCGTCAATGGCCTCCCCAGTCCCCGTGCACCCCACATTCTGTTCTCTCAATGACTCCGTGCAGGCCTGCAGTGCTATCTGGCACTATCCAACTCCCCTCTTCCGCATGAAGGGTTATGTATCGTTGTCCCCCTCCATCCCTCCACCCCTCCATCCCTCCATTCCTCCATCCCTCCATCCCTCCATCCCTCCATCCCTCCGTCCCTCCATCCCTCCATCCCTCCATCCCTCCGTCCCTTCATCCCTCCATCCTTTCATCTCTACATCTCTCCATCTCTCCATCTCTCCATCTCTCCATCTCTCCATCTCTTCATCCCTCCATCCCTCCATCCCTCCATCCCTACATCCCTCCATCCCTCCATCCCTACACCCCTCCATCCCTACATTCCTACATTCCTTCATCCATCCATCCCTCCATCTATCCCTCCATCTCTCCATCCCTACATCCCTCCATTCCTCCATTCCTCCATTCCTCCATCCCTCCATCCCTCCATCCCTCCATCCCTACACCCCTCCATCCCTCCATTCCTTCATCCATCCATCCCTTCATCCATCCCTCCATCTCTCCATCCCTACATCCCTCCACCCCTCCATCCCTCCATTCCTCCATCCCTACATCCCTCCATTCCTCCATTCCTCCATTCCTCCATCCCTCCATCCTTCCATCCCTCAAGCCATCAATCCTCCATCCCTCACTCTCTCCCTCTCTCCCTGTCCCTCTGGCTGTGGATCTCGCTCTCGCTCTCACTCGCGCTCGCAATGCAACAGTGGAACGATTCCTCGCCCCATCACATTTTATACTGCGCTATTGGTGTGCTTCCCTCTACCTACCGTCCGAATGTAGTCATCAAATGATTCCACCCGTTCTGTCCTCCTGGAAAAAGTCATGTCGTGTTTACCCTGCCTTCTCCTCTCATTTCCTTCTTCCGTCCCGGCTTCTCGTCTGCGGCTCACCCATATTGGTTGCACATTATTTATATGTGCTGTTGAATAATATTTACATCTGCTACGCCAAATAGTTGGCAATGCAATAATTCTGGTGAAGTCATAAGTGAAAATTTGATCACCTTGTGTGCTTAGCATGTCTTTCATGTATGTCTTCTGTCTGGGTGCTCAGGTCCAAGTAATTACACTCTCACTTACTCCCTTCGTGCTTTACACGTATGTGGCATAATCTATATTGCACAATCATACTACCATTCAAGATGCACGCACACGATGTTTGGCGAACCCAGGTCCGGGTCAGATGACGCTAAACAGACCAGACTTCCACTGGTCTGACGAGCAAGGCGCATGTCTGCCGCCTGCAAATTGCCAACATTGTGATGCAGCAGCTTTAGAGAGTGCAGAGCTCCCGAAGTCACGCACTTTGGTAGCTTGTTATGCGCGATATAGTGTTGAATACGGTCGTCGATCAGTTCTTGGAACCAGAAATGCTCCTGGATCCCAACATTGTATCCGATGATCCGATCTTGGATCCCGTATCAAAGGAGCAGGTGCCATCCGAAATCAACGTTGACCATTCTGTATAGGATCTATCAGAATCAACATATTGTAACCTTCGCTCGTGAACTGACAATAAATTAATAATGGTCCTATGATTTATCCGAAGCTCTTACAAGTGACTCTGCGCGATCCAGACTGTGAAAATTCATTTTCACGAGGAATTTGCCACGGATCATGACCCAAGTTTGTGGTATAAATTCAACACCACAGATCTTTTTTGTCTATGAATTGATGGGGAGCAAATACAATCTGTGGGGTCAGATTCAATCTTATTATTACATGTATGCAGTAGACCGGAGCGTCAGAAGGCTTTTTCGGAATTTCCAATCGGCACTGGTGGTATGACTTGGCCAGATATATGTCTAGCCAGGATACGTTCAAAAAAGTTGAAAAAAATAACGTTTACCTTTGCCAACTAGTCGCCGAACGAAACCATGCAAGTTGACTCCCGGCGTTGAAGTCTCCAGCGGAATTTCACATCTAGTGCCCTTAGGATCTCGAGAACTAAGAAATATAGAGAGATGCGGTTTTCACCTGCGGGTAGGCCTATCCGTAGGTTAACGTTTTGGTCCCCTAAAATGTTTACCTAACTCACACGGTTGACCTGCAAGGTCAGGTCAAAGGGGCAAAAGTGGGTCATTTGGCGAAAATCGGCTGTTTGAGGTCAAATCTTGGTACACATTTAGTCTAAGTGTAACAAATGATGTTAATGATGCAATGGCCTAGTTTATACGCATTTATAACAAAGAGATTGAAGGTCAAGTTCGTACTCAGTATTTCGCATAGTCTCAGGCATAAACAGTTTTGTTTGAAAATGTTATTGTTTACATTTCCTGATCACATAATCCGCTATCAGTGCACGGTAGAGCTTCAACGAATTGTATAATGATAGATCACTAAAGATTGTTTATACAATACAGGTATGCACGTGTATTGGTTCACATTTGGATACATTTGCACGGGTGATATGCAAAACAAGCTCTCCTTACATGCGTACAAAACAAATTATCACATACAGCGATGCCAAGAGCAGCCAACAGACAGGGAATTGGCCGATGTTGTAGGCGGGACATATCGCGAACTAGTTCACGGCCATTCGAAGAAGTCGCGTTTGCTCTCCATGAGTGGTAAGTCTGATCTGGATCGTGCCCTCGAATGAATGAAGCGATGACGGGCATCGTGGCCAACTTTTTTGGCAGATGCCTGTGTGACCTCAGCCACCCACCTCTCTACGCTCTGTGAGTGACAGGGAACATCTGCGAACGTGATGGGCGCATCCGCTGCGGCGCAGATAGCCGTATCACTGAGGACCATTGTGAGCGGCGGCTCTGTCAGCGCCACGGCTTTCCACTGCACCAACTCTTTCAGTTACGATGCACCAAGATTGACATTATCCCTAGGAGGCTCAAATTTCCTAACATCCGCAGCATTCGCTCTACCCTCACGACAGGCCATGATCTTAGCAACAGCAAACTTCCGTACTTCCTCATCAGAGTCCGCCAGCATTGAGATCAGCACGTTTTCATGGTGAGCCCAGAAGCTGTTCCAGTTCAGAACGGCGTGTGTTACCTTCCTGTCCTTTTCGGGTAGCCCTTTAGACAGCTGCACCAAGAAGAGGAAGTTTTTGCCCCGTCACTGACATTTTGGAACTTCCTGAACCTGAACCAGCCTGGAACGTATTGGTTCAGAATGCAAAAATACTACGCGACGCAACGCGCTCCACGGCTTCTTGGTCGACACATACAGTCGTAGGATGCGGTTGGCTAAAGTAACCCACCTGGCGTTGTGCAGAGTTCCGGGCTCCATAGTCAGAAGCGTTTTCTCGAACTCAGATGGTCCTTTCTGCACGGCGATGCTCAGTTTGTAGAGGTACCTTTGATCATGACTGATCGTGTTCTCTACTTCTGGCGGCATTTCTTCAATCAGGCCGGGTACAGGTTTGAAAGGCGTCATAGGCAGTTTCGTGAGATCCTGGCTGATTGACACTCCCATTTTGCCCTTATAAGATGCCGGACCACTCGTTTGTCCATCCGCATTTAGAAACACGTGCTTCATCGTCAACTCATTCATATGCAATCCGCATATCGCGTGCTGCAGCGGTCGGCCCAAAGCTAGTTCTATCCGTCTGTTGATCCCGCGGTGTGACCCCGTATTTACGGCAGTTCCATCCGATCCGATGACTACCGGCTCCGCGTCTATGTCGGTGATGACGGACGTGATAGCTGCTGCGATGTCTTTCGCTTCATGACTCTCTGGTGTGACGTGATCGATATATCTGTGTCCAGGTTCAGCTACAACTACTTCGTGGGGTTCTTTTATCTTCCGAATTTTACCGTCTTCGGTGATCAGGCTGGTGTCGTTTCGCCCGTCATAGAAGATGCCGATGATGTTGTTCTCTTCTCGGTTCTGCCTCCGTCTTGTTTCTACCTCGTCTTCTCCCCACTTCTTTCGCTGTCGTTGTAGCTTACTACGGTCGACCAGGCCACTCAGATTTTCCTGTGTCACAATTCCGTAGTCGACCAGCGCAGCGTTCAGCAGCGCCGATCCTGCGCGGTCCGATATTCCAAACCGGTCACACATCCGATAAAAATTCCTCAGTTCGTGTCTGTTCCGCTTGACATCGCGCCCTCGCGCTTGGTTGGTGTAGCGGTCGACGGCAGGCTCTGTCACTACGCCATCGTCGTCATCTTCGTCGCCTTCGTCTGCATTCATGTCTTCATCACGATCGGAATCCACCTCCTTCGACCCTGATGACGCAGCCTTTTGCTTCGCAGCTGATTCCTCCGACCTACTTTTTTCCTCATCTTCTTCGTTCCTTTCGTGTCCACTGCATGCGATATTATCAGCTTGCGTTCTGTCCGCTGATCTTTTATGAAGGGAATTTCTAGGACAGGGATCCTCATCCCTGCAGGACAGGAAGAGCACGGCTTGTTGTCTTTCAGGTCGCATTGACAGAGCAGAATATCGAACAGTTCGTCTTTCTGAGAATCAGAAACCTTGTGGAATGCCAAGCCACGCTTCTCCGCTTCCGTCCACTTTATGAGCTGTCGCGCACTGTCTCTCAGTTTCAGAATCTTTTTCACGATCGATTTGGGTTTTAAAACATTGCTTCTCTCCAGTGCATATCCGTCGCCTTCAGTTTTAACCACAGGTGTTTCTCGCTGATTGTGCTTTATGCTAAACTGAACGGCGCTTGAGCGATCCCATATCGCCAATATCTTTTCCATCACAACGTTCGCGACCGTTACACCCGGAGCACGTTTTCCGAGCTGATCTTGGACCAGCATGAAGTATCCAAGCACTTCACTTTTCCAGGGAAGGCGGGTTTCTTTCAGTTCCAACGGACCGACTGTAAGCACGGGATGCTTTCGTTCCGTACTGCGCGTTCGATAATCGGCCTGAGCTATAACTTTAAACTTTAACTATTGCTCAGAATTATTATTTGATATGTCGTGCAGTCGTGCACACTTGAACATGTAACGGATGTAAGAATCTGAAACAGAGGGTAGGTTGTATGAGACAGGCACTTGGCAGGTATAGGTACTATCATGTGAAACACATTCATTGGATGGAACTCAGAAACACATGGTTGGACAAACTTTGTGCAGAATGCGATAGTTGGGATTGGAGTTAAAATGTCGACATAGGTGTCTACCAGTTTAAGTCGCTATTATCAGTTGTTCGTTTGTGGAGGCCAAGACAAAAGATATTTATCATATTGACTGCACTTGGCTCTGTTGGCTGGCCGGAAAACTTACGGGTGATGAGTTTATACTCGACCTTGAACCCAATTTTGTTATAAATGTGCACACATTAGGCCATTATATCATGCATGTTGTTTTTACCGCAGATAATACGATTTCTGTGAAGCTTGGACCTCAAACAAGCTGAAATTGGGCCGATTTTCGCCAAATGACCCACGTTTGCCTCTTTGACCTGACCTGGCAGGTCAACCATGGGAGATAGGTCAACATTTTTCAGGACCAAAACGTTAGCCTATGGGTAGGTCCACCCGCAGGCGAAAGCCGCATCTCTCTCTATTTCTTAGTTCTCGAGATTCTAAGGGCACTAGATATGAAATTCCGCTGGAGACTTCAACGCCGGGAGTCAACTCGCATGGTTTCGTTCGGCGACTAGTTGGCAAAGGTAAACGTTATTTTTTCCAACTTTTTTTTAACGTATCCTGGCTAGACATATATCCGGCCAAGTCATACCACCAGTGCCGATTGGAAATTCCGAAAAAGCCTTCTGACGCTCCGGTCTAGTATGCAGCATACGTTGCAACAGCTAACTTTTCCTCGAAATAATAAGGGACAAAGAAATGGTTTGGGACTTTACGGAAGCCACGACCCCAAGCAGCCACCCCCCCCCCCCACGCTTCCGCAGAATATACGCACATGCCTAACACATTGTGCATGTGCCTCATGTTGCAGTTGGTTCATTCGGATGGCAAAACAGAACAGTGTTAGAAAAAGGAACTATTTTACACTCATCAGGTCTGCTAGTTTATTTAATTCACTCCATTTGAGCTCTCATTTTTGTAATATTTTCTGTTTACGTCAATTATTAGGTTTTCGATGTATATTTCAGTTATCTAAGATCCAGGGTTTGGGTTTGTTGAATATTGTTCAGAATCCAATGCTCTGAATGGTCTCCGAATCCAAGACTTACTTATTGGCTCCAGATACATGTCTTCTCGTACACTGCCCTCGTCCTGCCCCTCTCCGCCATGGAATCCACCGGATCCAGGACTTACTTATTGGCTCCAGATGCATATCTTCTCGTACATGGCCCTTGCACTGGCCCTCTCCACCATGGAATCCATGAGCACGATACGGTGTTTCCAATCGCTAAATTTGATATGAAGCCCTACCTCAGCAAAGTCGTGTGCCGGAAATAAGAGAAACACTTCAAGTAAGCATGCGCAATGTAGTGCTTTGCCAGTGCAGGAATTTCTGCTTCCATACTGTCCACCTTTACTCTTGGACCTCGCGAGGAGTCTATAAAGCCCTGCTGGTGACTTGTAAACATGCCTCAAAAGCCGTTGCGGCAGGAAATGAACTAGAAGGTCCGGAGCAAAATTGTTCCCAGACCTACCTCCGATGGCCAAATTCCTCAGCGGGAGATGCGTCAAAATTACAGTTCGTGGCAGGCAGGTTGGTTATAGCCCACCGGCCAGACATGTTCTCCTGCTTGTGCTCAGTTTGGCCCGCTGAACTAGCTTTTACCTGGTCGTGTTCTATGTTGAATAGGCTAGGTATGACAATAGCTTGGAAACAGTGAGCTGACCGTTACACCCGGGCCCATCGCGTCAGACCCGAACGCGTGGAGCGTTTGTCCAAGCTCGCGATGCAAACGTGCGGTGGACATGGCTCCGTGACACTCGCTGGGGATGGTATGTTGGGGATGGTATGTTGGGGATGGTATGTTGGGATGGTATGTTGGGGATGGTATGTTGGGGATGGTATGTTGGGATGGTATGTTGGGGTGGTATGTTGGGGATGGTATGTTGGGGATGGTATGTTGGGGATGGTATGTTGGGGATGGTATGTTGGGGATGGTATGTTGGGGATGGTATGTTGGGGATGGTATGTTGGGGATGGTATGTTGGGGATGGTATGTTGGGGATGGTATGCTGGGGATGGTATGTTGGGGATGGTATGATGGTATGTTGGGGATGGTATGCTGGGATGGTATGTTGGGGATGGTATGTTGGGGATGGTATGTTGGGGATGTATGCTGGGATGGTATGTTGGGGATGGTATGTTGGGGATGGTATGTTGGGGATGTATGCTGGATGGTATGTTGGGGATGGTATGTTGGGGATGGTATGTTGGGGATGGTATGTTGGGGATGCTGCGGATGGTATGTTGGGGATGGTATGTTGGGGATGGTATGTTGGGGATGGTATGGGGGATGGTATGTTGGGGATGGTATGTTGGGGATGGTATGTTGGGGATGGTATGTTGGGGATGGTATGTTGGGGATGGTATGTTGGGGATGGTATGTTGGGGATGGTATGTTGGGGATGGTATGTTGGGGATGGTATGTTGGGGATGGTATGTTGGGGATGGTATGTTGGGGATGGTATGTTGGGGATGGTATGTTGGGGATGGTATGTTGGGGATGGTATGTTGGGGATGGTATGTTGGGGATGGTATGTTGGGGATGGTATGTTGGGGATGGTATGTTTGGGATGGTATGTTGGGGATGGTATGTTGGGGATGGTATGTTGGGGATGGTATGCTGGGGATGGTATGTTGGGGATGGTATGTTGGGGATGGTATGCTGGGGATGGTATGCTGGGGATGGTATGTTGGGGATGGTATGTTGGGGATGGTATGTTGGGGATGGTATGTTGGGGATGGTATGTTGGGGATGGTATGTTGGGGATGGTATGTTGGGGATGGTATGTTGGGGATGGTATGTTGGGGATGGTATGTTGGGATGGTATTTTGGGGATGGTATGTTGGGGATGGTATGTTGGGATGGTATGTTGGAGGTATGTGGGATGGTATGTTGGGGATGGTATGTTGGGGATGGTATGTTGGGGATGGTATGTTGGGGATGGTATGTTGGGGATGGTATGTTGGGGATGATATGTTGGGGATGGTATGTTGGGGATGGTATGTTGGGATGGTATGTTGGGGATGGTATGTTGGGATGGTATGGGGGATGGTATGTTGGGGATGGTATATTGGGATGGTATGTGGGGATGGTATTGGGATGTTCGATGGTATGTTGGGATGTATTTGGGAATGTATGTTGGGATGGTATGTTGGGGATGGTATTTGGATGGTATGTTGGGATGGTATATGGGATGTATTGGATGGTATGTTGGGGATGTATGCTGGGATGGTATGTTGGGGATGGTATGTTGGGGATGGTATGTGATGGTATGTTGGGGATGGTATGTTGGGATGTATGCGAATGGTATGCTGGGGATGGTATGCTGGGGATGGTATGCTGGGGATGGTATGCTGGGGATGGTATGCTGGGGATGGTATGTTGGGGATGGTATGCTGGGGATGGTATGCTGGGGATGGTATGCTGGGGATGGTATGCTGGAGGTGGTATGCTGGAGGTGGTATGCTGGAGGTGGTATGCTGGAGGTGGTATGCTGGAGGTGGTATGCTGGAGGTGGTATGCTGGGGGTGGTATGCTGGAGGTGGTATGCTGGGGATGGTATGCTGGGGATGGTATGCTGGGGATGGTATGCTGGGGATGGTATGTTGGGGATGGTATGTTGGGGATGGTATGTTGGGGATGGTATGTTGGGGATGGTATGTTGGGATGTATGTTGGGATGTATGCTTGGGATGGTATGTTGGGGGATGGTATGTTGGGGATGGTATGTTGGGGATGGTATGTTGGGGATGGTATGTTGGGGATGGTATGTTGGGGATGATATGTTGGGGATGCATGCTGGGGATGGTATGATGGGGATGGTATGCTGGGGATGGTATGTTGTGGATGGTATGTTGGTGATGGTATGTTGGGGATGGTATGTTGGGGATGTATGTTGGGGATGTATGCTGGGATGGTATGTTTGTGATGGTATGTTGGGGATGTATGCTGGGATGGTATGCTGGGGGTGGTATGCTGGGGATGGTATGTTGGGGATGGTATGTTGATGATGGTATGCTGGGGATGGTATGCTGGGTATGGTATATTGGGGATGTATGCTGGGGATGGCATGCTGGGGATGGTATGCTGGGGATGGTATGCTGGGGATTGTATGTTGGGAATGCATGCTGGGGATGGTATGTTGGGAATGTATGCTCGGGATGGTATGTTGGGGATGTATGTTGGGGATGGTATGATGGGGATGGTATGCTGTGGATGGTATGTTGGGGATGGTATGTTGGTGATGGTATGTTGAGGATATATGCTGGGGATGGTATGTTGGGGATGGTATGTTGGGGATGTATGCTGTGGATGGTATGCTGGGGATGGTATGCTGGGGATGGTATGCTGGGGATGGTATGTTGGGGATGGTATGCTGGGGATGGTATGCTGGGGATGGTATGTTGGGGATGGTATGCTGGGGATGGTATGCTGGGGATGGTATGCTGGGGATTGTATGCTGGGGATGGTGTGCTGGGGATGGTATGCTGGGGATTGTATGCTGGGGATGGTGTGCTGGGGATGGTATGTTGGGGATGGTATGCTGGGGATGGTATGCTGGGGATGGTATGCTGGGGATTGTATGCTGGGGATGGTGTGCTGGGGATGGTATGCTGGGGATGGTATGCTGGGGATGGTATGCTGGGGATGGTATGCTGGGGATGGTATGCTGGGGATGGTATGCTGGGGATGGTATGTTGTGGATGGTATGCTGGGGATGGTATGCTGGGGATGGTATGCTGGGGATGGTATGCTGGAGATTGTATGCCGGGGATGGTATGCTGGGGATGGTATGCTGGGGATGGTATGCTGGGGATGGTATGCTGGGGATGGTATGCTGGGGATGGTATGCTGGGGATGGTATGCTGGGGATGGTATGTTGGGGATGGCATGCTGGGGATGGTATGCTGGGGATGGTATGCTGGGGATGGTATGCTGGGGATGGTATGCTGGGGATGGTATGCTGGGGATGGTATGCTGGGGATGGTATGCTGGGGATGGTATGCTGGGGATGGTATGCTGGGGATGGCATGCTGGGCATCGAGTTGACGCCCCCTCTCCCTTCGTCCGTCAGACTGTTTGACGTCGGCGGCCAACGTTCCGAGCGGAAGAAGTGGATCCACTGTTTCGAGGACGTGACGGCCATCATCTTCTGCGTGGCCATGTCGGAGTACGACCAAGTGCTGCACGAGGACGAGACGACGGTGAGCGCGCGCGGCCGGCCGGCCAGTCGGCGGCAACAGGCACCGCTTCGTCACGTGACTGGTGGGCTCGTGTCAACCAATCGGCTCCCGGCGTTGGGTTTCCGCCGTCTGCCGCTTGTTTGGTGTGCGGCTCTCGAGCAGTGCCGTTGGCTGCTGTGCAGGTCCGCAGGTCATATGCTCCGTGAAGAGTTCTTTATGCTGTGGTCGTTACCCTGGATTCGGAGGGTGGTCACCCCATGCTAAAAAGGCTACGGGTGTGCATCTTCGTTTCTGTAAAAAGTCGCCCCACTTGTGTATCTCACACATATAAAAATTGACCCAGGCTTGGGCTAAGTGTGCCGATCACACAGTGGTAGTATTACTTTTTAAGGTACTTTTGCACTTCAAAAAGTTTTCATCTACAGTCAATTTAATTGCATCATGCACCATACCGGAGCATCCTCCCTGCATATGAGGTGTAAGTACCGGATAATCCTCTCTACATCTGAGGTGTAAGTACCGGGACATCCTCCCTACATATGAGGTGTAATTACCGGCACATCCTTCCTACAAATGAGGTGTAAATACCGGCACATCCACCCTACATGTGAGGTGTAAGTACCTGCACATCCTCCCTACATATGAGGTGTTAATACCGGGACATTCTCCCTACATATGAGGTCTAAGTATCGGGACATCCTTCCTACATATGAGGTGTAAGCACCGTGACATCCTCCCTCCATATGAGGTGTAAGTACCGGGACATCCTCCCTACATATGAGGTCTAAGTATCGGGACATTCTTCCTACATATGAAGTGTAAGTACCGGGACATCCTCCTACAAATGAGGTGTAAGTACCGGAACATCCTCACTGCATATGAGGTGTAAGTACCGGGACATCCTCCCTAACATCCTCCCTACATATAAAGTGTAAGTACCGGGACATCCTCCCTACATATGAGGTGTAAATACCTGCACATCCTCCCTACATATGAGGTGTAAGTAGCTGCACATCCTCCCTACATATGAGGTGTAAATACCGGGACATCCACCCTACATATGAGGTGTAAATACCGGGACATCCTCCCTACATACGAGGTGTAAGTACCCAATAGCGTAGAATGGCCCTCATACCATGGGTGCCTATGTATCCCATGGATCATGTGAGTCAAATAAAATGTGTGCAACGCTGGTACGGTGGCCGTCGTGGATGTGGGGTTGCTAACCGTGAGTATAAGATGCATCATTTGGCCGCTGATTTTGGGCACGTTACGTCATCGATGGTCACATTACCTGATTACCATAAAAATAGGTAGGTAGGCTAAATTATTGGACATGACACAGGTAGCAGCACGAAGCAGCACGAAGCGGTAGCAAATTATATTATAGCGTATCTTTAGTATATGAATGCAAACTTTCAGGCGGCAAGCTTTTGGTGGACTGAATATCTCCGGAAAGTTCATTTATCCACGGTAACATTTAAATATCTGTGATGGGGATTCAATACTCCCGGCCTGAGAGAAAGTTTCAGCAGAATTGCAGAATAGTCCGTCCCGCAAGTAATTTGACTGCTGACCTCGAGTATCTCGGGACGTGTCATATGTTCACCTTGGCTTTGCAATATCAGAAGTGAGGTCAAATTCCATCAGGATCTGATTGCCAACTATGATGAACTGATGTTTCGATGAATGTCCATGATACATAGATGTTGTTCATGATAAATACATGATGTTCATGATACATACATGATGTTCATGATGAATTGATGATTAAGGGCACGTCGGAAACGAGGTCATGTTGTGCCCATTCTCAGCCATAGTTGCCCGTCTCTTGAATTGTGGTGTATTTCCACCCTCTTAGTGATTGCAGACACGGGTCGGAGCCGTTTCGCTTTAGCCGAAGCACGTCGCCGAGAATTACCGTAGTCGTAGTTCCGGTGTTCGGCGCAGGGCGATTCCAACCTGCCATGCATATGCTTAACCGGAATCCACGACCATCACATGAGACGCCCCTGAGCGGTCAACCTCTGTGCTCCCATTTGTATTCAAGCTCGCTTTGACTCATCACAAGGATTCGAAGTGCCAAGGCGGGCAGCATGCCGTGCACGGTTGCGATTCTGACTGTGTGGCTCATGTTGATGAGCCAGCGACTTGCGGCGAGCTGAGTTCGTTTGATGTGTCAACTCCGTGCCGTATTGCTGAGACGTTGCCCAGATGCCGCAGCTGCTTCTGTGTGAGGACTACCGGGACAGCGAATGACTGACCGATCATTCCGGAGAATATTCATGCGCAGTTCCTCCACACGAGTCTAGGTTGAAGTATGGATGTTGCTTTTATTCCGCTGGTTGCTGCTGTGTGTCGTGTGGATAATTTGATGGAATGATAGCAGGTGATTGTTCCTCTTCTTAATCACAGTGCGTTGATCATTAGGCTCTGCAAGTGTGGCATTAACTTGAGGGCGAGGTTTGCGTGGGGACTGGCAATCACGTTTGATAAATTGCATCACACTTAGAGGAGATGTCTACATATGTATCCTTGTGTTGCCGATAAATAACCTTGATTCACGTTCCAGAATCGGATGCAGGAGAGCTTGAAGCTGTTTGACTCCATATGCAACAACAAGTGGTTCACGGACACGTCCATCATCCTGTTCCTGAACAAGAAGGACTTGTTCGAGGAGAAGATCAAGAAATCGCCTCTGGTGATTTGCTTTCCTGAGTATCCCGGTGGGTAAATACGTGATGATTGCGGGTGTATCAACAACAGGCGGACTTCTCAGTATAGTTTGAATGGGTAAATGCTCATGCATCAGCGCGAGCCTGCATCCACCCCACTCACTAGACTACCCAGCCACTCTGGTCTCCAGGCGACTATGACCTATATGACCACCGGTTAAAACTGTTATGTGATTTTGACCTTTTGTGCTGTGCTGTTTTATCTAATTAACGCGAGGCTGTAATAGTCACAAGTCCATTGTGGATTACCTCAATACAATTATGTCTGTCTGTCTATCTGTCTGACCAGATCATGTCATGTCTCCTACCCTACTCACTGGCCGGCCCAGCCGCGCTGGTCTCCAGGCGACTAGATACGACACAACACCGTCTCGTATCTCCTACCCTACTCACTGGCCGACCCAGCCGCGCTGGTCTCCAGGCGACTAGATACGACACAACACTGTGTCATGTTTCCTACCCCATTCATTGGCCGACCCAGCAGCGCTGGTCTCCAGGCGACGAGATACGACACAAGACCGTGCCATGCCTCAATAAAATACAACAATATGGCTTCCATCATTATAGCATGACCTGTTTGTAATAAACGGCAGGTGCTGGTGTACAGCTAGTTACCTGGTTCTTATTTGAATTAGCCTTTGAAAATTGTTGGATTTTGCTCGTGACTTCCCTTTCCATGTGCATCAACGACTAGAGTTTTTAGTCCAACTCTGGTGTGTCTCCCGCCAAATTCATATATTGGCGTTTACCACCGGTTTGGAGGAACTCTCCGGAGACACATGTCTTGGCAATTGCTGTCTCCAAAGTCAGGTTACCTCCAAAGCTAGGTGACGATTTTGACGAGCCGAGGTGACTTGAACCATCCCAAAAGCATACAAATCAGCACGCCTCGTTACGATCCCAGCACCTTCGGATTCTCGAGGTTGTATCCATACAGGAATACTCCACAGAGTTCTCAATAAGCAAATTAGGTATTGTGTTGCTCTAGATCTTTGTGCAGGCGCCATTGCCGTTCTGACCAGCATACCGCTGCTTGTGCCTGTGCGTTTAGATGTTCTGAGAGTTTGACGTTGTATGCAATCACAGGGATCACAGGTGTTGTTAAATATCGTCCTCTGCCTGGACAAAACACTGAGCTGTGGCTAATTGTGTTCCTATTCATTCTGGCGATGAGCAATGTGCTTGAAACGATAATGTACCCTTCGTGTACGACTGTTTCCGTAAGCCCCACATGAAACCGTGGAATCAGACCGAACTAAGATATTTAGAGCATAGCATTAATAGGTAGTGAATATACGAGTTGTGCCCCATCAGTAGTGAGACCTTCCGTGAGAGCACCTTATTAAATCATTCAATGCAAAACTGTTTAACATTATTCAAAGTACTCTCCTCCTGCCTTCACATACCAGTCCACGCGCTTTTCTCATGACGGAAACAGTCTTGGTGATTCTCTGAGGGTGGTGCAGGGTCTCCTGCGATGTCTTCCTCAGCTCCTACACCTCATTAAATCTCCGACCGTTCAGCTCTGATTTATCTTCGATAACGATCAGAAATCACTGGGGACTAGGTCATGTGAGTAGGAATGGTGGGAGATAGCTCTCATCCAAAATAAGTCCTTCAATTTGTCACAAGAAGGCTGGAGAATGCGGGGGGGGGGTTCCCGGTGAGAACCCAGTCTCTTTGTTTCCAAAGGTCCGGTCTCTTCTTCTCACATCTTCCCTTAGTCATTTGAGAACTTGCAGATAGAGCTCCATGTTCGCAGTCTTTCCCTTGGGGGTCAACTTCATGTGTACCGTCCTCTTGCAGTCAAATATGTCATGGACATAAGCTTCCTTTTATGTCCTTGACCATCGGACCTTCTTGGGGCGTGAAGGGGTCTCCGGGTGCTTCCACTGCATGGACATCCTCGCGGTCTCCGGGTCGTAGCAACATACTCAGCTCTCGTCTGAAATAATCACCTCCTTCAGGAAGACCGGGTCCTGCTCAATCTTGTCTGGTGTTCATGCAGCGCTGTAACCTGTCCTCCTCTGGGTCCGTGGTGAGAAGTTTCGGGGCGAACTTTGCTGCAATCCCTGTCATGTTCAGTTTCTCCGTGATTATTGTGTTAGCTGAACCCAGATGGTCCCCTGTGGCTCTTATTAAATCTAAATACTTTATAATATCATCACTTTTGGGCATACCTCCCATGCATATACATATATATATATATATATATATATATATATATATATATATATATATATAAAATATATAAATATGTATATATATATATATATATATATAGATATGTATGTAGATATATATATATATATATATATATATATATATATATATATATATATATATATATATATAAATATATATATAGCTATATATATATACATACATATTATACGTTGACATTTTGTGCGCGTGTATGTACGTGTGTGTGCGTTTTCTAGTTTGTCCGGGAACCTTTTGGGCATACCTCCCATGCATATATATATATATGTATATATATATATATATATATATATATATATATATATATATATATATATATATATATATATATATATCGCTATATATATACATACATATTATACGTTGACATTTTGTGCGCGTGTATGTACGTGTGTGTGCGTTTTTTAGTTTGTCCGGGTACCTGAGAACATATATCAGGTTTCCGGTAAGTAGTGATATTAATTGGCTCGTGTTTCTTCAGACCTCCGCCACCACACATATGACATCCTGTCTAGACTTTGCGGGACGATGCGCTGTGCAAATTGTCGTCACCATCCGAGTCGTTGCAAGGTGCTCGGCGTCGGCGTGCCTTATGGCGCGTGCGTCGTCACGTCACATCGCACCGTCGTGTCGTCGATGTCGACGGTCGCCGACTGACCGCTCGCCGCCATCGGCCGCTGTCCCCAGGCGTGCAGGAGTACGGCGAGGCCGCCGCCTACATCCAGGCGCAGTTCGAGGCCAAGAACAAGTCGACCAACAAGGAGATCTACTGCCACATGACGTGCGCCACCGACACCACCAACATCCAGTTCGTGTTCGACGCCGTCACCGACGTCATCATCGCCAACAACCTGCGCGGCTGTGGCCTCTACTAAGCCGCGGCGAGATGCAGCCATGATACGGCAGTGAGGTGCCGGGACTCGCAGTAGCCGCGCATTAGTGCTTGGTGGTCTGCCGCCAGGGTCGCTAGTGTGTGGTGGCCTGCCGCCAGGGTCGCTAGTGTGCTTGCGAGTGAGGTGTTGCATCGGACTCAGGACCCGGTGGTCGATTGGCGGATGTTCGGTGCATGCTGATGGGATGCTGTTCAGGCCGCTGAACGGAGGCGTCGATCTGTTCATTTCCTGGTGAGTGAGTGAGCGCGCGCACAAGGCCGGCTTGCCTGGCTCGAACTGAGAGTGGTGGTTCGCCAGTGACGCGACTCACCGCGACCAGAGACGCGACTCGCTGTGACCACTGACGCGACTCGCTGTGACCAGTGACGCGACTCGCCGCGACCAGTGACGCGACTCGCCGCGACCAGAGACGCGACTCGCTGTGACCACTGACGCGACTCGCCGCGACCAGAGACGCGACTCGCTGTGACCACTGACGCGACTCGCCGCGACCAGAGACGCGACTCGCCGCGATCAGAGACGCGACTCGCCGCGACCAGGGACGCGACTGGCTGTGACCAGAGACGCGACTCGCTGTGACTACTGACGCGACTCGCCGCGACCAGAGACGCGACTCGCTGTGACCACTGACGCGACTCGCCGCGACCAGAGACGCGACTCGCCGCGATCAGAGACGCGACTCGCCGCGACCAGGGACGCGACTGGCTGTGACCAGAGACGCGACTCGCTGTGACCACTAACACGACTCGTCACGACCAGTGACGCGACTCGCTGTGACCACTAACACGACTCGTCACGACCAGTGACGCGACTCGCTGTGACCACTGACACGACTCGTCACGACCAGTGACGCGACTCGCTGTGACCACTAACACGACTCGTCACGACCAGAGACGCGACTCGCTGTGACCACTAACACGACTCGTCACGACCAGTGACGCGACTCGCTGTGACCACTAACACGACTCGTCACGACCAGTGACGCGACTCGCTGTGACCACTAACACGACTCGTCACGACCAGAGACGCGACTCGCTGTGACCACTAACACGACTCGTCACGACCAGTGACGCGACTCGCTGTGACCACTAACACGACTCGTCACGACCAGTGACGCGACTCGCTGTGACCACTGACGCGACTCGCTGTAACCACTGACGCGGCTCGCTGTGACCACTGACGCGGCTCGCTGTAACCACTGACGCGACTCGCTGTGACCACTGACGCGACTCGCCACGACCAGAGACGCGACTCGCTGTGACCACTAACGCGACTCGTCACGACCAGTGATGCGACTCGCTGTAACCACTGACGCGGCTCGCTGTGACCACTGACGTGACTCGCTGTGACCACTGACGCGACTCGCTGTGACCACTAACGCGACTCGTCGCGACCACTGACGCGACTCGCTGTGACCACTGACGCGACTTGCCGCGACTCGTGTGCGGAGTGCACCGAGTGATTGGTGCGCACCGGTGCACTCCACCGGATGCGGAGTGCACCGGCACACCGGAGCATTCAGCTTACTGTTGCTGTTAAAATTGGCTTAAGCCGACATTCTTCCCTCGCCATCAACACCGGAGTCGCGTTCGACGTGCGATGTTGGCTGTTGTGTCAGCTAACATCACGGCTGCCAGGAGACGTTAGTGATGCGCGATGTAGCTGTTGTGCTTTTTTAATGGTACACTCTTGCTTCAAGATGGGCGAGTGATCTACTTTGCGTGTGACAACAGCAGTAGTTTGGCGCAGTTTCCACGACACTGCCATGTTTTCTGCAGCTGCGTGCGATGCATGCGATGCGCTCTCGTGGCGCCTCAAGCACTCCTTTGGGTTTTGTTTGATCACACAGCGAGCAACGAGCGTGCGAACGGCCGAAACAGTCTGCGTGACGAGAATGAGAAGCTTCACCTTGGCGGATCAATGCATCATGTGTAACTTTCCTGGCCCTCACTAGGTGCCAGCACTATAGCGACCAAGTCAGCGCCGCACGACCAGGGTCGAATAAGCCTGCGATCTCCTAACCTTGGGCAGAGGTTACCTAACTTCGTGGGTCGTTGACTTGATGGCGAGTTTTACAGCGTAATTAAGGGTCAGCTTGTCGTTCTGCTTGTCAGGGTTGGTCCGACGCCACCGAAGCCGCCACGTCGCTGCGCCAACCGTGTTTTAAGAGCGTCGTACAGGCGCGGTTGACCCACCGCGCCTCGAGTCCCACGGGGGTCACGGGGGTCACAGCGCCGCCCGCTGCCACGCGGTGACCCCCGCCCCGTGGCGAGTCGCGCCGGTCACCGCCGGCCGACGTCTGACCCCGCCCGATGTCCGCGGGGCCAGAGGTCGTCCGTCACGACGCGTTAGTTCGCCGGCGGCCGCCGGCGGCGCTGCGGTCGTCGCGGCCCGTTGCCGACCCTGTGCTGGGACCACGCCACCCGCGGAGCGCGCGAGCCGGCCGCCAGCGCCGTGCCAACGAGGGCGGAGCGCCATCGGACAGGCGCCTGCTCTCCGCACTGGAGTGACGACGGGGCGTCGTGGATGCGTGATTCCCGGCGGCTCCGATGCGCCGTAGGCGGGCGCGGAACATTCGAGAGCTGGTGTGCCGATCGGCGAACATTCGAGAGCCGGTGTGTCGATCGGCGTGTGCCGGTTGGCACGCATTGCGCCGGCAAGTCTCGGCGCCCGTGCGCTGCTGCTTCGATTGCATGTGGACTTTTTCACTGCCCGGTCCATAGTGTCGATAAAAATCGCTCCAAAGCAAATGTAGTTCAGCCGACGACCCCTCTCCCACTTAGAAGTGTGAGTCTGGTGTGGGATTAGGTAAGTAATCCCTCCTGTGTTCGCTAGGCAAATCGTGATGAGGGAAACTCGGATGATATGCCACTGCGTATGTCCGATCTACATAATATCTAGAGACATTGTTACATGAAATCATAGATAGCCAATGAACTTGATTGTGCTTGCTATGTTATTGTGTCATAAGTGTACGTCGTTGTCGGAATGGTGGCGTCAGTATCGGCTGCTTTACCCGGGCTATTTTATGGTAGTTCTGCCGTTGTGGTTGTGCTCATGACGGGACAACATTGAACAGCGCATAAAGCCATGCACTTGCGCATGTGCACACGCCACGCTGCAAAGCGCAGGATGCAAACCAGAACCGGCCGGTGGTAGTGATGCAGCTGTGCAGTACTGCGGTGGTGATCCAGCTGTGTACTACTGGGGCGGTGGTGATTCAGCTGTACAGTACCGCGGCGGCGGTGATCCAGCTGTACAGTACCGCGGCAGTGGTGATTCAGCTGTACAGTACTGCGGCGGTGGTGATTCAGCTGTACAGTACTGCGGCGGTGGTGATTCAGCTGTACAGTACCGCGGCGGTGGTGATTCAGCTGTACAGTACTGCGGCGGTGGTGATTCAGCTGTACAGTACCGCGGCGGTGGTGATTCAGCTGTACAGTACCGCGGCGGCGGTGATCCAGCTGTACAGTACTGCGGCGGCGGTGATCCAGCTGTACAGTACCGCGGCGGCGGTGATCCAGCTGTACAGCACTGCGGCGGTGGTGATTCAGCTGTACAGCACTGCGGCGGCGGTGATCCAGCTGTACAGTACCGCGGCAGTGGTGATTCAGCTGTACAGTACCGCGGCGGTTGCAATCGGTGTTCGCTGTCGAACTTTCTCAAATGCATAGTATTTGCTTCAGCGTAAGAGTCAGGAATGGCTGCACTACCGCACAAGGGCGAGTGTTCACGAAGAGGCGCACACGTATGCACGTCAATAAAAACATCAATCACCGTCGAAACGCTCCCGGTATGCAAATCTGGCATCGCAGTGCACTCTATTGGCACGTGTTCTGATTCGGAATTCGGGTGAGCTAACTCGGCTGGCGGAAAGCTTTGCGTTTGTCCGACAGGCGGCCAGAATTGCCAGAGCGCAGCTGTGCTGTCGTTCTCCGCTATATGTTCATCAATATACAGGACCAGCTTGGGAAGCAAATTTGTGAACTATGTTGCTCGATGACACTGACTGGCGGTACAGTTGCGTCGTTCTGGATTAAATGTGGTGAATTCGGCATCGTTCCAGTAATCATTGTTGTGCCATTTAGGGGTGTCGATTTGTGTCCTTTTGTCGGGGCCACTGCCCCATCAATATTGATATTGTCCCCATGTTGGTTTGGCGTTATGTGTCAAGCGCGGGCATTACCCGCCAGCCGTCGGGCGGCGAAACAAGCGCCGCCCATCGGCCGGCAGGGGAAACTATAGGCAGAGCGGCCCGGTTAAAAAAGTCGCAGCACTGCGTTGTAATGCAATGAATTCGGCGAACGTTAAGCTTAGTTGTGATCATTTTGTTGAAAAATTTACTTCGGGATTTGGACTCCCAAACTAATGCCGTCATTGATCCATTAACTAATTTGCAACTGTTTGCCGCGATATCAAGAAAACGGGTCACGAATCTTAAAAAAGTCGCAGCGCTGCCTTATAATGTCATGAATTCGTCGACTATTAACCTCAGTTGCGGTCATTTTGTTGAACAATTCGGTTCGGGATTTGGACCGACAAAACAATATCGTCATTGATCAATCCACGAATTTGTAATTGCTTGCCGCAATATCAAGAAAACTGGGCACGAATCTCAAAAGGTCGCAGCACTGCGTTATAATGTCATGAATTCGGTGAACGTTAATCTTAGTTGAGATCATCTTGTGGATACTTCGCTTCGGGATTTGGACCCCCAAAATAATGCCGTCATTGATCCATCCACCAATTCGTAATTGTTTGCCGCGATATCAAGCAAACGGGCCACGAATCTCAAAAAGTCGCAGCACTGCCTTATAATATCATGAATTATGAGAGCATTAAGCTCAGTTGCGGTCCGGTTGTTGAATAATTCGGTTTGGGATTTTGATCCCAAAACAATGCCGCCATTGATGCGATTTGCAAGATCAGCCGATTGACGACGTGCTACTTTCAAACCCCTAAGTGCTGAAACCAATTTTCGCGCAGAGACATCCGGAATACGATACATGTAAAGAAAAACAACTGATGTTGATTACCCCAGTAAGGCACTGTTACAAAGCGTATCAATTTGATCTTATAATCGATAATTAGCGATCCTGGTGGCGGTCCTAGTCGTCGGTTCCGCATCCAGGAATTTATCATTGTTTGCCGCAATATCAGATAAACGGGCGAGGATTTTAAAAAATCGCAGCACTGTGCTATAATGCCTTGAATTCGTCGAACGTTAAGCTCAGTTGCGATCATGGCAAATTCTGTTCGATATTTTCACCCCCATAAATAAGGCCATCCGTGATATATGCACGAATTTTTAATTGTTAGCCGCATTATCAACGTAACAGGCGATGGATGTCCACAAATCGAAGAACTACGCGGTAATGTAACTTTGGCGTTGGGGACCATCAACATTCATGGTATGGTTTGGCGCCCCGCCATATTATGAATGGCGGGCGGTCCGGGACGAGCCGCGGGCCGCGGGCGTCGCCGCCGCGCCGGCGGCCCGGTGGAAAGTAGTTCCAGAAGACAATACGCAAAGTAATATGCGAAATATATCACTGTAAGTGGCAATGAAATTGACGTCTGAAGGCAAGCTAATTTTCATAAATGCACTACGCATCATATTTTATGGAGACAGAGCATCATAAATTGCAACTATATTCTTCGCGCACACACTAGTGAGCACCCGGGCGCGCTTGTTACGGGCGCATATTTCAAAGTTCTTCAATGGCATCAGGAACCTACCTGTTTTCTTTCCTTACTGGAGATCCACCGATGTCCGCATTAACATTGCGTCTGACGCCTAACGGGCCTCTAAATAACTTACGCTAGTTTTACGATGATGGCATAATCAAATAAAAAATCCAGAATTTTGAGATCTTAAAATATTGTGGGCGAAATCCGATTAGTTTTAGGTCGGGGAGTGGGTGGGGGTTCTAGTGCATTGATACTTGCCCCCACCCCACCCCCACCAACGTTTACAAAAAAATAGACACCACTGGTGTCATTGATGCCACCCTATGCCCACGTTACTAATTCAACGTACTGCCTATGTAAGTACATGAAGATATAGCACGTGCTTTCCAATAGTTATCAGTTCTCAATATTATACACCATTCCAATAGTCAATTCCATGCTAGAGAAAACACCCTATTGCCATTCACCCCGTCCATTCGATTATCCCAATATTTTACGGATGGTATGTGTTTGTACAATGGCTTTCAGTTCTCAGCACTAATCATCCCCTGTAGCGCCCTCTACACAAAGTTTGTCAGTTTGTTGCTAGGCAGCGTGGCAACGGTTGTCTCAGTGGTTGCTGACGACTGGAGTCGGAGCGGTGTGCACCGGTGAGCTCGTGCCTGGATGCACATTGATCTCGCATGCATTCAATTGTGTAGTGCCGTGCCTACAAGCGGTGATTCCGACACGTGAACAATGCTGAACCAACAGCACGACATCGTGCCTACAAGCGATGACTCCGACACGTGACCCATGCTGAACTGACAGCACGCCATCGTGCCTACAAGCGGTGACTCCGACACGTGAACAATGCTGAACCAACAGCACGACATCGTGCCTACAAGCGGTGACTCAGACACGTGAACAATGCTGAACTGACAGCACGCCATCGTGCCTACAAGCGGTGACTCCGACACGTGACCCATGCTGAACTGACAGAGCGACATCGTGCCTACAAGCGATGACTCCGACACGTGACCCATGCTGAACTGACAGAGCGACATCGTGCCTACAAGCGATGACTCCGACACGTGACCCATGCTGAACTGACAGCACGTCATCGCGCCTACAAGCGGTGACTCCGACACGTGAACAATGCTGAACCAACAGCACGACATCGTGCCTACAAGCGGTGACTCCGACACGTGACCCATGCTGAACTGACAGCACGTCATCGTGCCTACAAGCGGTGACTCCGACACGTGCACAATGCTGAACCAACAGCACGACATCGTGCCTACAAGCGGTGACTCCGACACGTGACCCATGCTGAACTGACAGAGCGACATCGTGCCTACAAGCGGTGATTCCGACACGTGAACAATGCTGAACTGACAGCACGCCATCGTGCTTACAAGCGGTGACTCCGACACGTGAACAATGCTGAACTGACAGCACGCCATCGTGCCTACAAGCGGTGACTCCGACACGTGAACAATGCTGAACCAACAGCACGACATCGTGCCTACAAGCGGTGACTCCGACACGTGAACAATGCTGAACTGACAGCACGCCATCGTGCCTACAAGCGGTGACTCCGACACGTGAAAAATGCTGCACCGACAGCAATCCGCCGTAGCGCACTAGAGCGGTGACTTTCCGCTACAAGCGTTAGTTCAGCTGTTCTCAGCACAGATTGTCAGTTTGGTTGATCGAAAGCACAGCCTCCGCTCTTCCCATGTTGCTGTGTTGCTGTCTAACCCAGACACAGGCAGCCAACACTCGCCCCTCGCTTCCACGTCGTAGAGACAAAGCAACGTTTTTTCGCGGTCATAAAATTATAGGATACTGCGCGGAGTTGGGTCCCATACTCCTCAAATTGTACGGGCTACCGTTTCTACCTTGCCAATGGATATTGCTATTGATGGCTATTGCTTTATAGAAAACATCCTATTCAACAACTGGCGGCCAAAGTTGCAATGAAGATGATTCTTCCAGCATCAACATTTATGAAGAGCACGATCATGTTTGCTGTTTTGTAATATACCACGCTATGAATAGCTTCACACTCCCTTTAAAATGCCAACATCTTTAACCTGCACCGTGTTTGCGGTCAGATCCTCACACCCTGTCTCGGGGGGGGGGGGGGTCCTTAAAGGCATCCCGTCCATCTTCCAAACTAAGCGTTATACAAAACGAACGGTGTGCCATCGCAAAGCCCTCGTTGAATGGGGTCCGAAATTCGTTTCATGTGCTATTTTGGGATAATTTTGATGATAAAAATATCCCTCTTGGGGACAAATTGATGTTTTAAGAACATTTCATTTCGGCATATTAAGGTAGTTTATATGGTGCGATGCAACGTTGGCGCTATTTAAGCAATTCATACTCGAAATTGCCCACTTTAACGTCGCCTTACCTCAGGCCACTGGACAGAGGTCAAACAAATTTGATAAGGAAATTCTCCTCAAGTTTCTGCATGCATACCAAGGTAGAAATGATGTTAGAACAGCATATATATAAAAAAAATTGGCCAATGACCTAACCTCAAACAAAAGCCTGAGAGATACGTTTTGAACACACCATCCAATTGCACTCGGGTAGAAGGGTTTCATTTCAAAATATCTTCACGTGTATGGGTTATAGATCCTCAAACATTTTTGGAAGTGATCCTCTTCGACCTGAGCTAGGTCAATGACTTTACATGACCTGAAGTTGAAATTTTGACTTCAGACGCAAAATGATCAAGGAAAACGTACTGAAACTTTTTCGGCGCTGCGCATCGCCGTTTTCCCGCTGTCGCGGAAAACCCTTCGTGAACAGACCCCGGACCCCGAGGGTCCCCGAGGGTTAAGAGCAGGTCAGTCGGCAGGCAGACGGTCCGCCTCGCCAGTCGGCGCGGGCCATGGTGACATTGACAGCGACTGTGACCCGCCCGGCGGAGCTGTGGCGGCACAGTCGGGCGAGTCCATCCATCGGCCATGGTGGCATTGACAGCGACTGTGACCCGCCCGGCGGAGCTGTGGTGGCACAGTCGGGCGAGTCCATCCATCGGCCATGGTGGCATTGACAGCGACTGTGACCCGCCCGGCGGAGCTGTGGTGGCACAGTCGGGCGAGTCCATCCATCGGCCATGGTGGCATTGACAGCGACTGTGACCCGCCCGGCGGAGCTGTGGTGGCACAGTCGGGCGAGTCCATCCATCGGCCATGGTGGCATTGACAGCGACTGTGACCCGCCCGGCGGAGCTGTGGTGGCACAGTCGGGCGAGTCCATCCATCGGCCATGGTGGCATTGACAGCGACGGAGACCCGCCCGGCGGAGCTGTGGTAGCACAGTCGGGCGAGTCCATCCATCGGCCATGGTGGCATTGACAGCGACTGTGACCCGCCCGGCGGAGCTGTGGCGGCACAGTCGGCCGAGTCCATCCATCGGCCATGGTGGCATTGACAGCGACTGTGACCCGCCCGGCGGAGCTGTGGTGGCACAGTCGGGCGAGTCCATCCATCGGCCATGGTGGCATTGACAGCGACTGTGACCCGCCCGGCGGAGCTGTGGTGGCACAGTCGGGCGAGTCCATCCATCGGCCATGGTGGCATTGACAGCGACTGTGACCCGCCCGGCGGAGCTGTGGCGGCACAGTCGGCCGAGTCCATCCATCGGCCATGGTGGCATTGACAGCGACTGTGACCCGCCCGGCGGAGCTGTGGTGGCACAGTCGGCCGAGTCCATCCGTTGGCCATGGTGGCATTGACAGCGACTGTGACCCGCCCGGCGGAGCTGTGGCGGCACAGTCGGCCGAGTCCATCCATCGGCCATGGTGGCATTGACAGCGACTGTGACCCGCCCGGCGGAGCTGTGGTGGCACAGTCGGCCGAGTCCATCCGTTGGCCATGGTGGCATTGACAGCGACGGAGACCCGCCCGGCGGAGCTGTGGTGGCACAGTCGAGCGAGTCCATCCATCGGCCATGGTGACATTGACAGCGACGGAGACCCGCCCGGCGGAGCTGTGGTGGCACAGTCGGGCGAGTCCATCCATCGGCCATGGTGACATTGACAGCGACTGTGACCCGCCCGGCGGAGCTGTGGTGGCACCGTCGGCCGAGTCCATCCACCCGACTCAGACGTCGCCTGCAGAAACCAGCAGACTTCAGGAACGTGCTGCATTTCCCCGCAGTTGTCAGTTTTCCAGGGCGTCAGACCCCACGAAATCTCAGGTTGGGTCCGGGCCCCAGGGACCCCAGCAGTGAAGGTTCCCATGTCATAGCATGGGCGCGGCGCCAGGCAGTCCGGCGTGGTCTTCGCTTGGCCCACGCTCTGCTTCGCTTGACCCAAGCAGGCCATCGGCCATGGTGACATCAGTGTCTTCATGGCGGACAACTGAATCATGCCGACGGGGCTGAATCTGAAGCTGAATCTCCGCCTGCCAGAGAGCTGGGCGGCTTATCCGAGGGAAAATACCTACCTACACGCTGTGTTCTCGCAAAAAATCATCTTCATCTACATCTACTTCATCTACAATAATCTATATTTTTGTTTTACCTGGCTCATGCACTATCAAAAATAACGTAGGCTAGGTGGACTGCGCATGTCATGTGAAGTAAAATTGTGTGCTTGCGTAAAATATGGTGCTGGTAATGCAAATTGTAACCTACATCTTGCACGAAGTAGTCCTTTGATTTTGTTGTCATATCTTGTATTTAACCCACCCCATTTCAGGGGAGATTATTATGCACCAACAAAGTTTTTCCGCGGATAGTGAAAGACGGCGCACGGTAGCCCGCCGAAATATGGCACTCTTTTCCCACATCAATGTAGCATGTTGTGTGAAAATATTGAGGTTAGGTAATCTACGATCAACAAGGTCAAGTATGGTCACCTCCAAAAACGTTCAAAAGGTTATCGCGCTTTAATGGATAAAGACATTTGAATGAAACTTTCAGCGTTTGCTTGTCTTTAGGGATGCAACAAAACGCACCAGAGGATTTTTTTCGTTTTTGATGACATATTAGTTTTGTATATTTGCCAACTAGGGCTAAAATCAAAGATTTGGGCGAAGGTAAACATGTTTCATGAAAGCGAGTTGACTTCACGCAACATTTCACGGTCCGCTCTATTGATTAGACAAAATAAAATAAATTGACGAAAATTAAAACTTAAAATGTTGTACATTTCATAGCATAAAATGTTTCATTTTTGAGTGGGCAAACATCTTAGGGGCATGGTCGATTTCGCCTTCCTTCTCTGATTACAAATCATTTTAATTCTTAAAATTTCCCCCAAAATAAAACTCCTCCGAGCCAACAATAACTGATGTCAGTCGTTATCACATAGACTCCCCCACCCCTTCCTAGTGACATCAATTTTATTTGGTGGTGGTACAATTTTGGGGGTGGGTTCGGGCGCTACTCGTCGAGCGCTTTCCGATGACACCACTTTCGTTTTCATGCAACGCTTAGTTTGGAAATTAGAGGGGGTATATAAGGACCCCCGAGACGGTGTGAGTACCGCATTGTAACGCATTGTGACGCATTGTGAAGCATTGTAACGCATTGTAACGCATTGTAACGCATTGTAACGCACTGTAACGCATTGTAGCGCATTGCATAAAGCAGTAAGCAGCGAATGCTACTCTTGTAACTATATTGTCTCTGCTTCATATATTCTGCTCTTCTGCCGTCGGAAGTAGATGAGCCGACTTGCTTTAGGAAAACATAGAAACTAAAAATAAGAGGAGCCATCGGACGTAGATGAGCCGATTTGCCTTGCAACTCATAGCGTAAACGGCTACCCAGAGGTACAGCGGACGTAGAAGAGCCGAATTGCAAAACACCGTACTAACCCAACTGACAACCCTGCATGGCATGCTTAGACTAACCCGCTACTAACAACTAACACGCGGCGGCCAGCGTGATAGGCGGTGTGAACAATTACCTCCTTGTTCGCACGGTAAAGATCCCTCGGTGCTCTTCGATAAGAGTAGGCTAAAGCCGGCATCCTGGCAAAATCAACTTCTCGGCACTCTCAAAACACCCGCACCCCCACCCAAACTACGAATTATTTTGTGGAGGAGTAAAGTAAAACTAAACCATTTAGACATCAGGGAGCTGTCACCAACCCAGGCCCTCGCCTTCAGCACCTAAAATATCACGCAAACTAACGTAAAATTCCTTAACGTAAATGTCCACTTGCCTGCACCTTGATCACAAACGCTCGCTTTATAGACAGACATGTAACGTACTCGCTTTAAAGGCGGCGCAAATGACCTTTATGGTCCGGCACGCCTAAAAAAATCACTATCCCCCGGTTTGAGGATCTGGCCGGAAAGACATCAAGGTTAAGATATCACTTATTTTTGAAGGTCTAGTTGCCATTTATTACTGCAACATACCAGGTGTTAGTAATATTGCATTTTGGAAACGAATTGGATAGCGCGTGAGTATCTCTTTCCAGCATGGAAATAGATACGGATTGGAATTACTGATACGGAAAAAAATTGGAGCAGAGCTGAACAATTTAATCCGTGTTTGCTCTACCTGTCACATACCTTAGGTGGTGAGCTGACGATTATTTTGCTCCTCTGGCGACATAGTCTCCTCCTCCACCCATCTAATTGGGTCAAAAGTCTACAGAAATGACTTTAGTAGTGTAAGCAAATTAATGCCAGTCAGGATGAAATAGCCTTCATTGTTCACTTCATCAACAATTCCAAATCCATAACATAATTTAATTATCCCGGGAATTGCTCTGTGAATGGACTGATTCGATGATCATGGAACGCCTTGCACGATAACAAAGCCTTTCGTTAGCTGCATGACCCTAATTGGTTTGTCCATAGATGACCCTGAACAATTGGCAGTGCGTCTCTTTGGATGTTTCGGAAGTGGTTCAGGGGGTGGCGCTAGCGTTTGGGTGTCGGCTTCTTTGTTGAAAATTGGCTTTGTTACTGATTGGTTTGTACCAAATTGTGGGACTCACAATGCGCGACGATCATTGCACACTGCACAGTGCAAAGAAGTGGCGTCATTTACCTTAGAGGTATCAAACCAAACGGAACTTCTGCTTGACGCGAAGGGGTTCAATATGGATTCCATCCACTCCTGTAGTTTTCAGAGCTTGGTGCGAAATGAATTGAACGAGTTTGCAGTCATGATGTGTGCCTGTCCGCGTTTACCTCGATTCAATAGCCCCTCTGGTAATTTGAAGTTCTCAAAGTGCGGTCACGGTTAATACGGGCCTTGCGACGAACCACACCACATTCCTGCCAAATGCATTCATCAAATCGTGCATTTTCCGGGACGCCATGAGCTATTTTCTCCTGGCAGCATATCATCTTGCGATCCACCAGCATACACTACAAGACTGGCTGTGATTGGTTATGAATTTGGTTTGGCAGATGATCGCGTATATAGGGTTATGCATACATGTAATTATTAGTGTTCTTATCTTTCAGTACATTATTTTTTATTGGTAGTATTTCCGAGGCAAAATTTTGAATTGCAGATGCCATTCTGTTGGTGACAATTCCAAGCTGCCAGTATCTTAACAAGACTTTTCCTGTTCAGTTGACAGTGGAATGGGTGAAGGGGACGAGGCCCGGCGAGCTTCTGCTGGCACGCTCCCTCCTTTGTGTAAAGTCAGTTCCTGCTGGGAGCTTTTGTGTACCTGTCCTTTGTTGAGTGCCTCACGGTGTATACTTGTTTATGATCACAAAGACAATTGGCAATTGAACGAACTTCGATGGAAATGGTGCAACCTATCGCGGACTGCGCCACCGCATCAAACGTGTTGTCATTCGTGCACATAGCGATTTTACTCGTCAACAGTTATTAGGCAAAGACTATCGTGGCTTTCAGGAAACTATGCGGCGCTATAATACAAAACAGGGCAATGACTGTTGCGACAACACCTCAGAGTCGAATATTATTAACGCGTACTTCGCCGACGTCGGGTCACGTATAGCGTCAGAGACGGCTGCTGATGCTGGGCGGGTGCCCCCCCCCCCCTCTCGGAGTATGCTCGGCCAGACGGCGGCCGTGTCCCGCCGCAACTTTGCCAGAACTTTCCAGGACAGTCCGCGATATTAGCGGCTTGAGTGCTGCCAGCGATTGCAGACCGATTTCAAATTTTGTGTCTCGTTCTTATGGCAGAGTAGTTCATAATCTGCAATATCTACGTGAAAATTATGTTCATTTTCTTCCGATATCTTATCGGAATGGAGCCAAATATACATACAGCTCTGTTTGTTGTGATTCAGTCTGTTTAGGAAGACACGGAGCGCATCAGTTTATTTACTATGGACCTTGCATTGAAATGGAGAATATCTATGCTTCTTCCTGAGGCAGAACCCGTTTCAGTTTGTCTACTGTTATCTCTAACATCAAAGCAATTGAAAGTCTCTCAAATTCGTTCAAAATTAGGATTTGTAATCTATAATCAAGGTCATCAGAACTTATATTTAGGAGTAGATTAACTGTTTTATATTCCAAGGTAGGTAGACATTATAACTTAGTTTACCTAGTTCAATAATGTTATCATAACAACCTGGCTTTCTTCTTCAGCCTGTCTTCCTTTTCACCAGACTCGGATGACTACATAGCTAGACTGGAGGTGCCTAACAATTAGTGGTGAGCATTGGCTGGGAGTATTAAAACGATACCAGTAATTTACCTATGAAACCATTCAAATTGCAAGCAATAAACACAATGTTGGCATAAAGTCGGCAAGTAATGTACTAGGTGCCTGGAGAAAAAAAAACGAAGAACGCTTGTGATGAAAGATACCATACACACACTACGTAAAATCCGTTCAAAAGAAGAACATAAATTACATATATTCTGAGCATAATTGTTTGCACTTTCCAAAGGCAACTGCATGTTGCATAAACGAAGTTATTCGATGTGTTTCAACGAAAATGTATTGAGTCTTTTCTAAGCGTTGTACGCTTCACCAGCCACAAAGTGCAATGATTATATCCACAGTCGTACTTATTTTTATATTTAATTCATGAATGTTTTATTACCAGCGACAAGTTAATTCTTCATGACATAGTATGCACATGCTGTTTTTTGTATAGCATGTGCTGGGTGGTAGTTGTAATGAAGTGTGAATATCCAGATCAGTTGCATTGAGTTATTTAACTAACCAAGGAAAATATGCACGAGTTATTGGGCGTGGTTCCATCACCGCCCAATAAGCAAGACCAACATGAACAGTTCGAAGTGCTTTTTCTATATAGTGTGTATTGCAATGTAATGAAGGTCAAAGTAACTAGGTATGTAGTTTGACCGATGTCAATTTAGTATGGTTACATATATAACTATTCACCTAGTACTGCATAGACCCATCCATTCATCGCACATTGCTAAAATATGAATGTACATCAAATGAGAATTCGTTTGATTTATATCATTTTGATTTCAGAGCTATATGTGCCTAAGTAGCTAGCTGGACAAGTTAAACTCAGATGTCTAATGCAGCGGGTAGTATGTTTTTACAGGTACATAACAGTTATAGGTGCAGGACATCTGGGACGACAGCTGGGATAAGGTGAGTAAACCAGTTCACTTTTTTTTGCGTGGTGCCTACCGGCTAAAGCACAGATGCCGAGGTCGGTGGATGAAATTTATAATTATGTAATGCAGTCAAATTTGGACTCTCCTTCGGAATGCGTTTGGTTCCTATTTGTCCGAACTCATTGAGTCCTGTCATGAACGATCGGACTCGTTGAGTCCTGTCATGAACGCTCCGAGCCGAAGCCGTCGCCTGTCGGCCGGCTCTGACATCAGCATGTGACGCCTTGATTATCGGCTATGGCCGGGGGTGTTATGCCAAGTCAGGTATCGGCCTCACGGACGGTGACGGCCGGTCGGCGGATGTTGTGTCATCGCCCCGTGCCACTATTGTGACACCCATGCCGGTGTGGCCGAGCGGTGTGCGCGACGAACCCTGGTCGGGTGCTCGTCGCAGGGTAGCGGAGGGGGTCGCACGCGACTGGACGGTAGAGGCGGTAAGATGTAGCCCGGGAGACGCGGCTGAGCAGCAGAGGTGAGCGGACTGCCTGACTGGACGGTGGACGGGCGAAGTGCCGAGAGGACTTTTGAGTCGTGAAGTGTTAACGGAACCATCGGGGCACGAAATGTTTAACGACACGTGTCGGTGTCTGCCTGCTGCTCTCTGTTGCGCACCTGTTGCACGCCAAGCTGCTGCCGTTTTACTAATCGTCCGCCCGATCAATACAGGGTCATCAGTGGCTGTTGAATTCGAGGACTTATCGGATTTGAGAAGAGTTGGAATTGAGAAGCAGCTACCGCACAATCAGGGAAAACCGCAGACTATCACTGCCAAGCAAACAGAACTTGTCTGCAAGTGGCTGCCGTGCCTCGGATCTTATCCAAGTTCTCCACAACTGGCACCGTTGAACCGGACAAACTTGAGTCACGGCTCAAACGACTGCCGCACTTACCATCTGCTGCAAAAGAAGACCGGGCAAGTCCGCCGACCAGGCACCGGCATCTGGCGACCCACGGCAGTGGTCGAGCAAGAATCGCCGAACGTTCACCACTTGCGGTGACCTGACCCAGGGTCACAGCAGCTGTCAGCGCGACGTTGGACAGCCGCCATCACTACTAGTCATCTACCGGCTTATCGACACCGGAACGAGAAAACCGCTGGTCCGAGCTTCCTTTTCCAATCCTTTGTGAAGGATTGGACGTCCAATCCAATCATCCTGAAATCCTTTTCCAAACTCCCTCCGATTTTGACGACCAATTGGGCGGTATCGTATCAATCGTACAACATTGCTGTTGACTATGTGCGTTAATCGATGACTAGACGCTGATTGGGTTGCTCGCGTTGATTGTGTTGCTGCCATAAGAGAAAGGCCAGGTAAATGCATATGAATGTATGCACGTTTACGTGTGCATTTGTACGGTGTGATTTTGGTAACCTTCATGCTACAACTGCCTCCCCTCTGCCGTCAGGTGGGCACGCTCGTCCGTGTCGCAGCGGATTTCACCTGCTGACCCTATATCATGGGTACGTTTTTTTGTGTTTATGTGTTGTTGTTTTTCTCGCAGTGGAGATGCGACGTAACTTTTGTCGAATTTGTGTGCGTGTAGTAAGTTGAATTTCCGAACCGTTTGCCCATCGCTACCGATGCAACCAGTCTGTGTCCCCGACAATGACCAAGGTCGAAACGTCGGAATACAGCTTCACAGATGTTCGAGCCTGAAGTCTTTCCTGAACAGTGAAGGTCAGTTTAACTTTTCTTGTCTGTCCACAATCATTAATTACAACCAGGAAATACGGCTCTTTCTTAACTATCGACGAAATATGACATATTTTCTTTCAGTTCTACGGCTTGCACAATGATGGTAAAAGGCAGTGAAATATGCACACAAGATGCCCAATAAAATATCAAATTAGATCATATTAGTTGATGTTAGTTCCAATATTGTTTTGTTAGAAACTTTGACGAAGCAACGGATCGGTGGTCTGAAATGGTTTTGTGATAGTTTGGATAGTATATGCAATAATCTGGATTGCATAGAAGCCTAATGGGGACTGCAAGTTGATAGAACAATGGAATGAAACCAGCTCAAGGTATTTTTGCGCATCATTCACATTAAGGGTACCTGTGAACATATCTATGACAATTCAGTTCGTCAATAGTGGCATCATATGTTTTAAGATAAGTAAAAAGCTCAGCATTAGCTAATCAGCTAATCCCAACAGTTTGTTACGTTAGGCTGTATTTAGAAAACAAAAGGAAATATTATAAAATATTTTCTTCATTTCTCTTTTCATTGGGAAAGTTGGAGAGCAAAGCCGTTGCCCAATTTTCTAGTTGCCATTTCTAGTTGCCAAATTATATCCAATTCGATCCATTATCCATACCAAACAGATATCCGTAAGGATATCAAATCCGTGTTATGCACTAGCATTCGGCTTTGGTTCCAATTCATGTTCGCTGGAGACAATTCATATTCGCTCCAAATCAGTGTACGGCATGTGTTAGAGTCCGGTGTTCAATCCGTTTGAGAAAAAAATTACACGAACGAAACCAAATCAGTGGAGCACTTCTGAGCTTCTGTCGAATCGCTATGCATGCGTGTCGCGCTTGGTTCTCCCCAAGTCCTTTGCTGCGGTCAAGGAGCAATGATTCAGACTGGTTTCTCCTCATCGTCCCGGTAACATGGATGCCACGCCCTATGACCTCCTCGAGCAGGGCTTTGGAGGTGAAGATGTTGTCGAAAAACGACTCGCGCTATGTGGGATCAGATGTGGCGCTGACCATGTCCAGCGCCACTATATCGGTAAGTGTAAGGCTTACCGTGAGGAGTCCCCATGTCCAGCGCCACTATAGCAGTGAGTGTATCGATACATGTATGATCACCATACGGAATCCCCACGTCCAGCTCCACTGTAACGGTGGGGTATTGGTAAGTGCACGGCCTACCGTGCCGAATCGCCGTCCTAAAGTGCGTCACCAGAAGTGCAAGTTAGATTTCTCAGACGGTGTCGTGTCACCATTGTGACCCATGTTTTGCGATGCAAGGCCCGACATCAGTGCATAGGAGCAGTTTGTGTCCCATTCTCAATAAATCACAGAGTGATTCATATCAATCACAGAGTGTGCGGATTTGTACCTGTAACCTTCATCCCTATGCCCATCTAGAAGCTTCAACATTCTTGCTTCACTGTTTACTAGCATTAGTGGAATGATGATGACGACAATGGTGGTTTTCATAGACTGGCACACTTGGTATCAACATAAAATATTCCTCGTAGGTTGTTTTCTGCGAATTTGAGTTGGTGAAGCCGGTAAGGCCGGACGAAACCGTTTTTAGGCCAATGGATGTTTGAGGCCTCTATATACCATATAATATAACAAGTATTTTCGTGTTTTAGACTAAGCTAAGCACAAGCTGGGCAGCATATTATTCCTGAAAAATTTGTATTTGAATCAGTGGCCACATTTAGAAAGCTAACCATTAATGCTAGGCCACAGTGCCAAGTCTAAAAAGCAAATGTTGTCAAAGCGAGACATGCAAAGCTTACGATTGCAAGCACGACATATTTTCCCTCTTTCAAAATCGCTTTAATAGTTATTGAAATGTTCCAACTTCTTTAAAAGCAGTTTTGAAAAAGATCATCAAATCTGAAAAATTTAGATCGCTATAGCGAACAGAATACGTTAATCAAATGAAGCTGAAAATTGCACATATCAAATACAAGCCATCTGCAGAGAAAATAGGGAGAGAAAAGGTATGGCAAGTCGCGTTGCTGGAGATCCAGAGTGGGTCGGCACGGTTTGGATCGCCCCATGGTTTGGCACCCTGGTAATATTATTTTGTAATTTTCCATATTAAATCTAAAAATATCTCCTCAAAATAAAGACTTGGTCCCTTTGGCTTCGTCTGAGATCTCCAGCCCTGGGAAGCAGTGACCGCGGCGCTGGTGCGGCCCGGTAGAAGCTATCCCTGCCACACTGACCTGGCAAGCCGTGACCGCGGACGCCGGTGAGGCCCGGTAGAAGATATCCCTGCCACACTGACCTGGCAAGCTGTGACCGCGGACGCCGGTGCGGCCCGGTGGAAGCTATCCCTGCCACACTGACCTGACAAGCCGTGACCGCGGACGCCGGTGCGGCCCGGAAGAAGCTATCCCTGCCACACTGACCTGGCAAGCCGTGACCGCGGACGCCGGTGCGGCCCGGTGGAAGGTATCCCTGCCACACTGACCTGACAAACCGTGACCGCGGACGCCGGTGCGGCCCGGAAGAAGCTATCCCTGCCACACTGACCTGGCAAGCCGTGACCGCGGACGCCGGTGTGGCCCGGTGGAAGGTATCCCTGCCACACTGACCTGGCAAGCCGTGACCGCGGACGCCGGTGTGGCCCGGTGGAAGGTATCCCTGCCACACTGACCTGGCAAGCCGTGACCGCGGACGCCGGTACGGCCCGGTAGAAGCTATCCCTGCCACACTGACCTGACAAGCCGTGACCGCGGACGCCGGTGTGGCCCGGTGGAAGGTATCACTGCCACACTGACCTGGCAAGCCGTGACCGCGGACGCCGGTGTGGCCCGGTGGAAGGTATCCCTGCCACACTGGCCTGACAAACCGTGATCGCTGACGCCGGTGCGGCCCGGTAGAAGATATCCCTGCCACACTGACCTGGCAAGCCGTGACCGCGGACGCCGGTGTGGCCCGGTAGAAGATATCCCTGCCACACTGACCTGGCAAGCCGTGACCGCGGACGCCGGTGCGGCCCGGTGGAAGGTATCACTGCCACACTGACCTGGCAAGCCGTGACCGCGGACGCCGGTGTGGCCCGGTAGAAGATATCCCTGCCACACTGACCTGGCAAGCCGTGACCGCGGACGCCGGTACGGCCCGGTAGAAGCTATCCCTGCCACACTGACCTGGCAAGCCGTGACCGCGGACGCCGGTGTGGCCCGGTGGAAGGTATCACTGCCACACTGACCTGGCAAGCCGTGACCGCGGACGCCGGTACGGCCCGGTAGAAGCTATCCCTGCCACACTGACCTGGCAAGCCGTGACCGCGGACGCCGGTGTGGCCCGGTGGAAGGTATCACTGCCACACTGACCTGGCAAGCCGTGACCGCGGACGCCGGTGTGGCCCGGTAGAAGCTATCCCTGCCACACTGACCTGGCAAGCCGTGACCGCGGACGCCGGTGCGGCCCGGTGGAAGGTATCCCTGCCACACCGACCTCACCGTCATGCGGTGGCTCGGATCAATAGCGTGGAACTACGACAAACGTAGTTGGCCGTCAATAACTGTCTCTGAAGCTGGTTAATGAACCGGCATGGACCTCCGGAGCCGCCAACTAGTCCCGCGAGCATATTATAGCACTTCCTGTGGGATAATGAGCCAATTGACAGCCAAAACTGCCATCTAATGGCAAGATGACACTGCCTTGCAGAGTTCTCAGTAATTTGCGGAAATGGGTGTAGTATTCCTCGGAAAAGGATGGACACTCAAGAGGATTCCATAGAGGCGTAAGGCGTAACTTAAACCTAGGCATAGTTATGCATACGCATCTTGCTCTAGCTGGCGAAAACTTATTTGGACTATTTCAGCTCCACGGAACATGCCATATATTACGTATGCCGCTTGTGTTAGGGAAGGGCGACTTATTCAAAACATATTCAAATGTATTAATTCTCGCATGCAGGATTGATTCGAATGCCCTAAAAACGCATGTTGAGAAAAGCATAAACATAACACATCCACCGCTTACTGAGAAACACTTACAAAACTTAGCCTGTCTGGAATACCTATAACTTTAGATGCTGCAGGGGTGAAGTTTTCTGTCTTTTATCTGATTTGTTTTCGACCCCAAGAACTGTTGCAGTCCACGAATGAAATCATTGTAGATTATATTTCATTCGACCAATTTAATGGAGCGGAAACATTCGTTAATTATGTTGCACTACTCCGCGCGAAATACGCTTTCAATAGAAATAAGTGGAAGTTGCAAGCCACGTTGTGCGCGCTCCCTGAATGCCATGAGCTGGAGGAAACGAGCTAATTTCCGACTGAATTAGTTGAATATGTCCTGAGCACTATCGAATCCAGTGATACATGAACAAATCGTTAGCCTGTATCGTATGAAGCGCAGTTTTGTTTAATGTATGTCTTCTTACAGTATGCCTATTTTACCTGTCCGTTCGCGTCATACCAATCAGTTGGCGTTGGTATGTACCAAAAGCAGAAGAGTGCTCAGCAGGATTAGTGCAAACAAAGCCATGAAATCTGAGATACAATACGTGGCCAGCAATATGGAATCATTCAGACCGATGACTAGCGAATGCCGTAGTCCATTGTCCCAAGGCTTGACAAGACCTGGTATTGCACCGAGGATCGAGCAAAAGAAGCTGCCCGCCGTCTCAAGTCCCCTCCCGCCCTCCCCAGCTGTCTCGTAGGTGTCCTTCCCAGGACATCTACGGGAAGCTCGGATAAGCCGGCGCAGCTCCCCTCCCACCCCTTTCGGCCCAGCGGCGCTCTCGAGCGCCGTCGGGAAACCGGAATTGTAGCGGCGGCAAGCCTCAACTATCCTTTGTCCCATCCCTCCCTGAAGGTTAGAGTCGGTTAGAGGTACCCCTGAAGGTTAGAGTCGGTTAGAGGTACCTTTCTGGTTTAAAGGATTGGGCTAGCGTTCTACGGAGCGTGACTGCGCCCGCCTCTAACCGACTTATCCCAACCCTCCAAACTCTGTGTCTTTCTCCCCCTTTGCACGACAGCTCTCTTCACACCTATCCTTGTAACACCCCTTCAGGGTGCCTTTCTTGTCTGCACCCCTTCTGGGTGCCCTTACTACAGCGGATACACTCCCCTGCCCGGTACCCTCCCTGCCCCAGTATGCCAGCCCTCCCCCCTCGGAGGGCGGTGGACGCCGACCACGGCCGGGAGCCCGCCTGCCCCCTCCCCGCGACCCTCAGGAGGGGGAGTCCTTCGTCCTACTCACCAGGAAGGAGGGATCCTTTTCAAGGACATCTCCCTTCGCTATCGCGACGGAGATTGATGAGTGGACATGGGAGGTGGCTTCAGCCAAAGTACTCCGGTCCGGGACCCTCCTGGTGCGGGTTAAGGAGGTCGCCCACGCCCGCATCCTTCTCAACGTCAGCTGCTTCCTCGGTACGGAGATCACTGTGGAGCTGGCTGACCGTCTTAACATGACGTGGGTGACCGTGTACGCACCGGAGCTCGCGGAGCTTTCGGAGGAGAAGCTCCTCGATTAGCTCCAATTCCATGGGGTGTGTGAGGTCACCCGCCTCGGTCGCCGATCCCGCCCTGGTCCGGTCATCAAGTTGGGGTTTAGAGCCCTGACCCCACCATCCCATATCATGGCAGAGTTGGTAGTGCGAATAGGGCTCCGCCCCTGGACCCCCCCCCCCCGGCCCGCTGTGCTTTTTGCCAGCGGTACGGGCACCTGGGCAAGGCGTGCCGCTCCAGTGTGAGTGAGTGAAGTTGTGTTTGTCCAGCCTGCCACCTGTGGGTGATATCGGCTGTTTCCTGTGGTTGAGTGTGAGAATGATAGGAGGATTAGTTACCGGGTGGTGGATAGATTTTCGAGTAGAGTCGGAGTCGTCTTGAAGAGTTGAGTTGAGTTGATCTTGGAGTTTGAAGAGGTAGAGATGGCAGAGAAGAGTCGTTTGAGAGCCGGAGATGAAGTAGTCGAAAGAAGCTGTCAGTCCGGACGGTGCTAGATTGGGGTATGGGGTGTAGTGGGTGGGTTGGGGTTGGGTCCTCGCCATAAATGAACATTGCAAGAACACGTTGTTTTGTTTTGTTTTTTGTTTTGTAGTTATGTTTGTTTTGTTTGTTTCTTTTTTTTTCTTTTTTTTCTTTTTTGCTCGATTTTCCGATTGCCCGATTGTCAGTCTTTTGCCCGGGCTATATATATATATACATTTTTTTTTTCTTTTTTTTTTCTTTTTCACAGTTGATCGATTAGGCGTGTCGTAGAAAGAAAGTGGAAGAGAAGTTCGTGTAATGCTGGATAGTCGTCGTTGAGAAGTGTAGTGATGTTCAGTGGAATGTTGTGTGTGTTGCAGTAATCTGTGATGTGTTGCCTGTCGGTGTTGTATTTGGTGCAATAGATGAGTATGTGTTTGATAGTGAGTGTTCGTTGACATGTTGTGCATTGTGGTCGTGGGCGTTGTAGTAAGAGGTAGGAGTGTGTAAGTGCTGTGTGTCCGAGGCGTAATCGTGTCAGAGTGCGTTCCTTGAGTCTGGTGTGTTGGTTGATGGTGTGCCAAGGTTTGTATATGGGGTGTATTTCATGAAGTTGCGTTAGTGCTGTGTCCCATGTTTGTTGTATGTGTTTGTTAAGTGCCTGTTGTATTGTGGGATAGTAGTCAGATTGTGAGAGTGGGCATGGTGTGATTTGTGGTAGTGTTGTGGCTATGTTCGCTTCCGTGTCTGCGTGTTCGTTGCCGTGTATGTTTGTGTGACTTGGTATCCATAGAAGAAGTGGTCTTTGTCGTGCGGTGAGGTTTCGGTGTATGTTGAGTATTTTCGGGATGAGTGGGTGTTTGTGTTTGGTGTATGGTGTGATGCTTTGTAATGCTGATTTGGCGTCAGTAGCTATGATGTTGTGTTCAATTTTGGTGTTATAAATGGTAGAGTAAGCCGAGAAGATTGCGTATAATTCTGCTGTGTAGGTTGATGCTGTGTCGTGCAGACGGGCACGAAGGATAACCCGCGGCGGTGCTGCATTGTGGTACAGCACCGCCGCTGTGCCCGTCTGCTGTGTATGTGATTTCGAGCCGTCAGTGTATATGATGTTGTAATTTGCATGTTGTGCTGTGAATTGGAAGAAGAGTTGGTGTATTTCTGCGTCGGTGTATGTGTGTTTTGGATGGTCTATGAGGAAGTGTGTTGCGAGTGTTTCGTGTTTCCACCATGCTGTGGGTGTTGGTAATGGTTTGGCTGTGGGTAGGGTAATGTGTAGTCTGTTTGTGTGTTGGTGGATGCGGCAGCCTATTGTGGTTTTGAGTCGTGATGTTGTCATGAGTTGATGGACACGTGTGGTGCGAAGTTTGAGGGCCTGTGTACATGGGTGTTGTGGTATGAGTTGCGTTTTGTAGTGGTATCTTAATAGTGCTTGTGTGCGTCTGTGCTGTAGTTCTGGTATGTGGTTGTATATATGTAGTGCAAGGTATGGTGAGGTGATATATGCTCCTGTGGCTATAGTTATGCATTGGCGTTGGAGGCTATCTGGACGTTTGAGGTTTGTTTTTGCAGCGTTTTCGAAGAGTGGGGATCCGTATTCCAAAATTGGCCGAATGAGTGATTTGTAGAGGGTGAGAAGTGTGTTTCTATCGGATCCCCAGTGTGTGCCAGAAAGTGCTCGTAGTAGGTTGATTCTTTTTGATGCGCGTTTGTGAATGTCTAAGATGTGTAACCGAAAGGTGAGTAGGCGATCAAATGTGATGCCGAGGAACTTTGCACTGGTGACAAATGGTATGGGTGTCTGGTCTATTTTTAGTGGTTGTTCGTCTGTGTGTTTGTGGTAACCGAAAAACATACATTTAGATTTGTGTGGTGCGATGTGTAGATTTAGTAGGGCGAGTTTGTTGTGTAGTTCTGTTAGTGTGTTCTGTAGTATTGCTAGTGCGTGGTTTGGTGATTTTTGTGAAGTCCAGATTACGATGTCGTCTGCGTAGATTGCAATTTTGGCCGGAAGGTTGTCGGTGATGACTGAATTTAGACCTAAAATAAAGAGAAGGGGGCTAAGAACCGAACCTTGCATTAGGCCGGTTGTGGGGAATTTAGTGTCTGAAGTGTGTTGTCCTATTTTTACTTGGAAAGAGCGGTTTAGTAGATAGAAATGAAGGTAGTGTATAAGTCTGCCCTGTATGTCTATGTTGTGTAAGTGTTCTAGTAGTGCTGTGATGCTGATAGTGTCATATGCTTGTTTGAGATCCAGGAAGACGGCGACGGTGGAGCATTTCCTGGCCGCCGCTTCCTGGATGTGTGTGGTGAGATAGGTGAGGTTGTCTAGACATGAGCGATTAGGAAGGAAGCCTGATTGTATAGGAGAGATTAGTTTTTGTGTTTGAAGAATATAAAGAAGGCGTTTTTTGACTAGTCGTTCGAAGAGTTTGTGAAAACAGCTGGTTAGTGATATAGGGCGGTAAGAGTCGCATAGGGTTAAGTCAGTGCTTGGTTTAGGGATAGGGATGAGAAGAGCGTGTAACCAAGACTGTGGATATGTATGTGTTGTCCATGCGGTGTTGTATGTGTCGAGTAATGCTTGTAATGCTTGTATTGGTAGATGTTTGAAGAATGAGTAGTGTATGTTGTCTGGTCCTACGCTTGTGTTTCGTGCCGCTCCAGGGAACCGTCTGTGGGCGCTGCATGCGCGTCCGAGGCCCCTCGATGCGCGGCCTGTCTAGGTCCTCACCCGGCCTCATCCCCCCCCTCCCGCTGCCCTGCATGGCTTGACGCCAAAGAGCGGCAGCAGCGTTTCCTCACCGCGTTTCAAAATGTGATTTTTGTTTCCACAAACATATAACAGATCGTCCATGAGCTGCGGCGAAGATGGCATTGATTGTTTCCGATTGGAAAACGATAAGTTGAAATTCGAATAAGTACAAATGTCACTTTTCTTGGTTACAACAACAGACTGCTATTTTGTTCAGGTAAGAAATGTTGCCTTCAGCACAGTCTGCTTCAGCCACAATTCATGTCACATAAACATTACACCTACCGAAATCCTGAAAATTTCTCAGAACCATTGCCAGCTCACATAAACTGCTTTAGGCTTCCAGGGGGTCCTGTTCATCCCTCAGCCCCTCCCGACCTCATGGGCACCCCACTCCAGTCCAATCTGGCTCTCATTGACCCCCTTCATCCCTCAGGGCCCTCTTCTGCTTTTAGGGGCCCAACACAGTCTTCAATAGCCCTGTCAAGCTCTGAAACTCTTGGCGGTCTTGTTCATCCCTCAAAGTTTTTTTTTTCAAGTCCCAAAGGCATCCCAGTCCTCTCTTGCCCTCAAGTGCGATATTTTGTTTCCTCAGGGACCCTCAGGGCCCTTTCCGTGGTTTAGGTGTTAGTGGCGATTTCCAGCCGACAGTCAGTCAGACAGCCGACTGTCCAGCCGACAGTCCAGACAGTCCTTTCCCAGCTGGCATGGCTCTTTCCACACAATCTGTCATGTGCATTTGAGTTTTCCTCGGTTGTATCTCTGCGTCTGCGCCATGAAGGCCCTTTGCGGGTCCTTCAAGACGGTCGCCTGGAGGGACCCTCGGACCCGCCAGGGGGACGATTGCCCCATTCGTCCCCTTGCTGCTACGCCATTGGGCTCATTACAAACGAAAGACTCACCTCACTGTAAAATATATTCCATGTGGTTGGAAGGCAACTATTAGGACAGCTCCATTTGCTATATACATGCATGGAAATCTCCACATGTGGAGCTTTCTCGGTACGTGAATTCCCTGTACACGCGGCACATGCAGTCCAATCACCTTGTAAGTCAGCGATTGCATGCAATTTTCAAAGACATGCAGGATGGAGCATATCAAACAATGCATTCTTGCTTCTTGTACTTACCATAGCCATGATCCGCAACGTAGATAGCGTATCGTCACCCTGAAAACCATCAATGTCATTAATATTAAAGCATAGGAACTTAACTTGTCGCGCAGTCATTGCGACGTTGTCTCACATTCCACTGCATGCATGCTTTGCTCGTTGAGTGCCACCGCAAGCCTGTGTGGAACCTCAGCCATATTCAGGTCACGCATTGATCAAGTGTACTGCTGGACTGCAGCCGCGACATTAGCCAGCAAGACCCATTGTGGTCTTGTGGGCGCAGCACGAGCGAGTTCTCCGGTAGGACTGGACGACTGGACGCTCCATCCGTCAAGTGTTACCTTGTGCTGCAATGTCACTACCAAATAAACAGTGATGGTAGCAGAGCCGGCATCACCAAATTATACCCGGAGACGAACTCCGAACAGGCCTCCTGGAACCATGGATGGAGGGGGAAATAGGATTAGACAATGCCTCATAGAAGTAGGGAGTCTAAACATTGCTTCTCTTTTTATTACTCGTCTTATGCACTTTCACTGATAAAATATCGATATCCACTTTCAGTGACGCATAACATTACTATTACAGCCCCCAGCCAGAGATTCGGAAGCACCAAGAATAGGAAACAGAACCAGTTTACTCTGTGTTTCTTTCCCGTCCAGGCTCATGAACTCGGTCCTGGGGCATCCTCCCCGTCCTAGGGGCCTTTTCTTATTTCCTGGACTTTCTTGCCCATTTTAGGGAAGCTCTTCTGCCCAAGGGGCCCCTTATTACCTTAGGGTTCTTTTCTTGCGTTTTGGGGACCTTTTTCTAATCATATATAATCAATTGTATCCCATCATAGAGGCCTCCTCTCATTTCCTGGAGACTCTGTGCCCGTTTTGGAGGCCTTCTCTCCTCTCATAGAGCCCCATCTTCAAAATGATGCGCCTTCTTTTCCATCTGGCGAGACTCCTCCTGTATCCTGGGACGCAAGTCGTCCCTGCAGGCCGAAGCTGGCGGGGTGGAATGGAAGCGGGCGCATGGGGTGGAAGCTGGCGACTTATACACAACATAATCTCAAACAATTTAGTGGTACGTTGGCCAACATCCAAACACCCTACCCAGTAGCTTAGCCAAATAAGGAAAGGCAAGGGAGAAATGATCCTCGCTTAAGAAGCAATGGCCTGAATTGGGACCGCTTTGCCTTCAGCCATGAGCAGCTGCTTTCAGCAGCTTGAGAGGAAGGTGTGTCATACAAAGAGCAGGAGTGTCTGTTCATGGAAATTATTAGCGGGAGCAATGGGTTGGGCCACGAAGCGAAAACATTCATGAGGTCCGGCCATTGGATGCCATGTTAAGTTATGCAAATATTTGGGAGCCCCTCAGATGCCAAGTGACACCTGCGGGGGCACAACACTCATTGGGCATCTACCTTTCCGTCTCCCACCGCACAACGGGATGAGATTTTGCATTACCCCACGGGATTTGTATAAGATACAATGTCAAAATCCCCCTCCTGCCCAAAAGTGATGTCTTTGCATATTATCATTGTAATTACATACATATTATCATTATCTTTACATACTATGCATACTTAATCATCAAAACATGGACCATTCTTTATTACTGGGTTTCCCTCTTTAAGAGAATCATCGGATTGCATCTGCCCATCCACTCCCAAGTTGGAAGGATGGATGGTAGGCTGTCAAGACTCAGTGATTTCAGAGTGGAGGAAACGGTGGACGAGTTCTTGCCCCTCCATCGATAAAAAAACGGCTCCTCACCGTTCGGAAAGTGGCGGTCTATTGCGATGGCTGTACTGCACCAGGGGCAGATACAGGGGGATGGCACTGAGGGGCATGCGCCGACTCCCCCTCATGGAGGAGTGGCGCCCAACCGGGAAGCCTCGAGCTTACTCTCCCACCGCTCAATTGATTTTTCAATCAAAGACCCCATCTCGGAGGAAAGGCACCCATTCAAAGGAAAAGGAACTCCCAGTATGCTGAATCTACACCACTTCCCCATCAACAAAGGAGATTGGATCGAGGAGCGCACCCCCTCCCCCCGCTCACAAATTGTCCCAGCTTTCATGTGCTCCTGGGCCAAAATTTGGAGAATTTATCGGAAAATATTTGACGGCATATCGAAAGCTTACCCCGCCCGCCCGAAGCCGACCAGTTAGATCTGCCCTTCAACCTACCTACCAAAGTCAACAGTCGCGGGTTCAAGTCTCTCAACGAAACAGGATGCCTTGCCTATCTATGGGCGGCTACAGGACGGGCATATACGCTCCCACTCCCCCATGGAATATATGATGGCTCCCCTCCGCCTCGGAAAAGCGCCCCTTCAGGAATGCTCGAGTGCACTCACTACCACCACACGCTACCCGCTCAACGATTAAAAAAAGAAGCCAAATGTGACCTCTTCACACGATGAGCTGTGCTCAGGATGCTTGGGTGTATCCCCTTCCCCCACTCAACGAATACTTTCCGTCGAAGGCGCCGCTCCGGGCAAGGAACTGCGGTCCGCCCCACGAATATTCCTGGATCCGCCCTTGACCATCCAACTACTCTCCATTTTACACAGGCACTGCTATATGAACGCTGGATGGAAGGTAACCAAACTTACCCGTAGCGCCGGCAATACAACCGGTATACCAAAGCAAACACATCGACCAGACGTTGCTTTCCAGTGCGTCGTGTAGCCAGTTAAATTATTCATGGTCTTGAAATGGCTATGGCTGGATTGCATCCCAATTCCGGCCACGAAATTAGAAGGGCTTATTGGGCACATACTGTAGTTCCTGAACGAAAATACTGCGATTGGAATGGTTGCTGAACGCCGAATGAGAGCTTCCAAGTCATGCAAAATTATCATACATCAATACAGGATAATTCGATATGTTCGGTCGGACCACATTTGAATCCCGTAGATAACAGATTTTCATACACCACCTTGATTCAGTTAGTGTCGTGCTCCACGAACTGCCAGCGATGAGGTTATTTTGTATGACATTGCAGTTCGATCTACACAAAACCAAAGTAGTTGGTTGGTTATTGGTTTTACGACACGTCGACCGTTGAGTCATGTAGCGTCGCCAATCTCTCACGCCGATTGGTCGCGGGCGAAGAGTAGCGGCAGGTGAGACTCAAACCCACAACCTTTCGATTGTGAGACGAGCATCTTACCTCTAGACCACTCGTCCCCTCCAAAGTAGTCCAATTTATCCCACTTAGTGTAAGTTAAAGTGCACTTCTCGTTCTGCACTTCTAGTTCTGCTTAGCTAATATGCAACATTTTCTGTGAAATAATTACTTGTAGTATGATGAATCAAATGCAATATGTCTTTGACGTTTATTGATCTACACTGCCATGCATTGATGCATAATTAAACTTCAATATCTGCATCACTTTATTGTGCAACATAATAACAATTTGATATAAAATCACTTAAAATTGTACTCCACTTCAATTCATGGTCTTCTTCACCTCATTTGGGTTTTCTATAGTGTTCTGTAATTAGCTCCGAAGTTAGGTATGTACATACCAGTTAGGTGTCGAAGGCACATCCCTGGTTTTTGTCACATCACCAAGTTAGGTTCTATTTCGCTTCATTCTCGCTAGATGGCAATCGCTCTATGATTCTGGAATGTGTTTATTTGCAAAGTCAGCTGGCTAACATAAGTAGCTCGGCATTATACGGTTATGGCGCAAAGGGTTTTGCTGTGGTTAATAACAGTTTTCTGTACCGGAACAGCTATGAGGCTGTGACACTTGAGGCTGTGCTATTTACAATTGGTCCACTGGAAGTAAATGGGACTATATTGAGTGAGGATGGTGAGATGGTTGAGGAGCTGAGCAAGCAGTTTAAATCAGTGTTTACAGTGGAGGATGTGACTAATCTGCCAACCGTGAACCACAGTTCAGTGACAGGTGATCAGATACACGATGTTGATTTGATTGATAGTGATATTGTTTTCAATTATATCAGAAAAATAAAGCCAAACAAGGCAGCAGGACCTGATGGAATTTATGCTAGGGTATTGCGGGAAGCTGAAAAGGAAGTGGCAATTCCACTTAGTATAATATTTTGTAGATCAGTTTCACAAAATGACATTCCAACAGATTGGAAAATGGCAAATGTAGTTCCTATTTTCAAGAAAGGAGAAAGAGGGAAAGTTGAAAACTATAGGCCAGTAAGCCTCACATCCCTAGTCTGCAAGGTACTCGAATCAATTATCAAGGATAGAATAGTTAGTTTTCTGGAAGGAAACAGATTGATTCAAGATACTCAACATGGGTTTAGAAAAGGGCGATCGTGTCTCACAAATCTCTTGGACTTTTTGAATTTTGCTACAGAACAATTTGATCATGGAAATCAGGTTGATGTAGCATATCTTGACTTTAGTAAGACCTTTGACAAGGTACCCCATAAACGGTTAATGATGCAGCTTCAGGTCCATGGTATTGCAGGTAGCATCCTAAAATGGATAGAGTTGTGGCTTTCAGACAGACAGCAGAGAGTGATGCTAAATGGTATAAAGTCATCCTGGCAAAATGTTCTTAGTGGAGTCCCCCAGGGGTCGGTACTGGGGCCACTATTGTTCATTATATATGTGAATAGCATTGAATGTGGCCTAAGCAGTAAGGTTTTGAAATTTGCGGATGATTTGAAGATCTTTAGGGCAATAACAGGGCACAATGAGCAGGTTTTGCTGCAGAAAGACTTAGACGAGCTAGTGAAGTGGTCCGAAAAATGGCAAATGAAGTTTAATTTTGATAAGTGCGAAGTCATGCATGTGGGTAGGCAGCATATGAAGGCTCCTTGATGGGTGGCCAAGTACTATCTGTGACTTAGCAAGAGAAGGACTTAGGTGTTATTTTGAACACAAAATTGGGGCATCAGAACAGACCAAAGAAGCCAGGAAGAAGGCACTAAGAATGCTTGGGGCAATACAGAGGAATGTGTCATACAAACGTGAGGAGGTCATCAGGAAGCTTTACTGTGCATATGTCAGGCCACATTTGGAATACTGTGTCCAAGCTTGGTCCCCTAGTTATGAGAAAGATTGTTGGCTTTTAGAGAGAGTACAAAAGAGGTCAACACAAAATGGTTAACGGTATAGGTAACCTGGCATATGAGGAAAGATTGAAGAAATTGAATATGTTTTCACTTAGATATAGAAGGCTGAGAGGAGATCTCATCGAGGTTTTTAAATTTGTTCATGGTCAGGAACAGGGATATCTCAGGGAAATGTTTGAATTTAACAGAAATGATGCAATTAGAGGTCATCAATTCAAAATTAAAGTTAATCACAGCAGGACAAGGTTAAGACAGTCTTTCTTCACCAACAGGGTAGTAGAACACTGGAACCAGCTGCCAGGAACCATTGTCAGTAGCAACACACTGAACATCTTTAAAAACGGCATAGACAATCATTATAAGAATAGGGGGCTTGTTTTTCTGTATTCCAGGGAGGGTTGATCGACAGGGAGGAGATGGGAGTTGGGAGGAGTTTGTAATTGTTGAGTGTGTTATGCAATAGCAAGTGAGTCTCTTATTAAGTCTAAACGCTTTATAACTTTATATAGGGTGTACCTAGCAGTGGATTCAGCACCTTCCTTCGGGATGTGATACTGATGAGATTGTCTATGGTAGCACAATGGGTATGATGGGAGGAGTTTGTAATTGTTGAGTGTATTATGCAATAGCAAGTGATTCTCTTATTAAGTCTGAACGCTTTATGAATTTGTGTGGGGTGTGCCTAGCAGTGGATTCGGCACCTTCCTTCGGGATGTGATGCTGATGAGATTGTCTATGGTGGCACGATGGGTATGATGGGAGGAGCTTGTGATTGTTGAGGGTGTTATGCGGTAGCAAGTGAGTGGTGCTAGATAGGCTGGGGTATATAGCTTCCTAGGAACTTGGGATAAGGGATTGATTGGGGTGAGAGTATGTACATTTCTAGTACCTTTTCTAGATAGGCTTAACCCAGATGGGCCCCTGTGGCTCTTATTAAGCCCTAATACTTTATGACTTTATGACTTTATGACACGTGAATGCAAGGTATTATGGCGATATTTTATGTGTTTTTAGTGGGGAATTATGAGGGATGTTTCTGAATGTATTTTCTATCAATGTTTATGATGCTTTTTATCAATAGTGAAACATTTTGGCGCTTGAATACGTGGCGAGGAGCTTGGTATATGTATGCCGAAAGTATTTTGGAGACGATGTAAGAAAAGGCTACGTTAGATGTCAATTTGTACCAAACACTCGGAAGTTGAAAACACTGGACATGAAAAGACATTGAAACAAAACTTGCTACGTGAGTGCAATCTGGCAATGTCTCCAAAACGTATATTTTTTGTTTGTTTGAGGTCAGGTCAGAGACCTAAGGACCACAACCAATGCTGACCCATTGTGGGCCAACTAGTGCCTAAGTTGTGCCATAGTTGAAGTACAAAACCAAAATTACACTAACGTCATAGGTGTTGCTTTATGAAAATTATTGGCAGCAAAATTCTACAGTATTGATGTAGGTATAAGATGGGCCTGTTTAACATGCGCACGGAGGGGGGGGGGTGTAATCCATCATCTTCTCTTGTTTTGCGGTGTTATCTCATAAACGGGCGGCGGTATTGTAATGCAATCTTGTTACTTTGCTTAAAAAATCGATGACCGCATCCTTTGAACACAAATCGAAATCCATTAGCAAATATAGGAACTGCGGGCATGCCAAATCGACCAACTGGGCGGCGGCTGCTGAGCGTTCAAGGTCACTAAGACTTCTTCGGTGCGGTAACGACGAGACGGCGCGGTGTGGCGGCCGAACTCGACCTCATTTTACCCTGAAGGTGTTAATCTAGGGGTCATGACATTTGTACTGAAGTGAGTTCACAACATGCGTAATCTACTCAACACATTTTGTGCTTATAGCTTCAGTAGTTTGCGAAATCGTAGGGTCAGAGGCGGAATCCTCCCCCCCCCCCCTAAGCGCGGTATGTGAGAGGCCCTCCGCAGCGTTTGTTATTCCACCCCGTCCTTAATTATGTTTGCATACTAGATTTAGGCCACTTAATCTGCTGATAGGAAGAATTTGCAATTGATGTGATGTTCAAGATAAATATAAAAATACAACCATACGTCTAGAACACCAGGTTACCACTTAATGGGTAGGAGATTTCCCGACGCAATTGAAAGCTCAACAAAGGAACAGCGAGTGCAATCAGCTGATGAACGCAAGAGTTCATCAGCCACGTTTCCTCCGTTGCTCATATATCAACGAGCAAAGCTGCCTAACAATCTACGAGCCCACCCACACACATGTGTGATGGAAAACTATTAATATATTATTAATATTAATATTTGTGGGAAAGACACACAGAAATACGCCCAGGTTGGGAATCAGGGCTCCGGTCATACCAACATGCATTACATAGACTGAGACAGTGGAGCGGACTGCGTTCGGACATTCAATATAGAATGTTGAGTTAGTATGCATAGCTACTCGATCGATTTGTGGTCATAGTTGTGGTCTATCTTGATGGCGATAATAATGACAATATTTCATCCACATCAATTGCAACTGCCAGTTAAATGTGCCTAACACATTGTATTCACGTTAATTTTTCTAATTTCAATATCATCTGAAAAGAGGCCGAGTTCCAGGTATCCCAAAAATTCAAGCAAGGAAGGCTAAGTTGATTTTAGCATTCGTATCACTGCGCTCGCAGTGATCCTACCACTGCGCTAGGACATCACTGTATCCTACACCCGTCGCCTCTCCCGACCCTCGCCTCACCTGCTCACCATTTCGGAAACCTCTTGGACATGCGTCTTACCGAATAAAAAGATATTTGCCATCAGGTGCACGGACGGCGATCGGCGGACCATCACTCTCCAGGGCGTTGGGGTGCTATCGTTCCCTCTCAGATGCAGTGCTATGGACGACAACTTCATCGTGCTAGCCATCGGAAGCTCATAATGTGTAAAGTGGAAGTCTTCCATGTCAGTTACCTAACCTCATTCAGCCACAGTCTAAATACAACTCACTTCCTCGAACGAATCCCTATGACAGGTCCGATCCCTGAGAAGAACTTAGCCACGATCATCAGTGTCTTTTCCATCTGAACCTTTAAATCCCATCACCTTGGCCAACATCCAGAAACAACTGAACAACTGGGCAGTATAAGCGGATGTAGCGATTGGACCTCTGTTGCCACCTTGCACTCTCCCACCTCCCTGGCCACCATCAGCATACTGGCAATCCTCATCTTAATCATCATCCTGGTCTGGAGGCATTACCGCGCCCGACGACACCGGCCGGCATCGACAGGTAAGGTGGCGGTAGCGGTTCCCCTTCTGGGCTTAGCTACCCAAGCCCCTCAACAGCCCACCACGCATCGAGACTCTCAGGATATGGACATTGCCCGGCGCGTGACTACATTCGAAGAGACCCTCCGGAAGATGCAGCAGGAACTGCAGGGAATCATGCATCTTCTCTGAGGGAACTCTGGAATACCGACCGGATGTACTCAGACCAACCAATGGACCAGCCGTCTACGTGACCCGTGTTTGTGTGCGCTTCGAGTAAAATAAGACTGTGCGTATCATTGGTACAACATGGCATCGTGTGTCTCTTACTGTCGCAGGACACAGTATATGTAACTTCGCATAGAACAAATAGTGTGTACCACTTATTGTGTTGTGAGGGCAGTGCCATGTGACGTTGCTTAGACTGGTCCCATCACCAAAATAGTGGTAGGCCGGCAACCCGATGCAAGCTTTAGATCTTGGAATAAGCGACGGAACCCAGAGGACCAATCGGGGAAAGGGGGAAGGAACGAATTAAATGAAGTGTGAAAATGGTAGAACCTATCCAAGGATCATGAGGACGTGATCTTCGAGGGAAGTCTGAAATGTAAGACGGCTTACATTTTTCAACACGGCACTTCATGCGGTCGCGATGCGGCCCGACACGTGAGACATCCAGCCGCCGCGACCGGAAACTCGCGCCGCCGGGAGAAAACTTGTGAAAAGTTAGCACAAACGTAAAGCCTACCCGTCGCAGAAATGCGCACACCCTATTGCCAACAGCAGCCACTCTGTGCGGCTGGCAAAGCAGGCAAATACTTCCGGCCCGGCCACAGGGTATCAGCCTGACCCAGTAGCCTAGAAGCAGCCACCTCTGGACAGCCGAAACCGCCAACCGCCAATCAACGGTCACCAGTCACCTGTCACCAGTCACCAGCGTCAAGAGCCGGCACCATCTGCAACCAGCCAGGCCACGAGGCACAAAGAAAGACGGCGTGCGTTGCATGGCGCCTGGGAGCCGGCCGCTCCCAGGGGCGGCGCCATTTATAAGCGCCACCCCGGGGAAGTCGGGGCACAGCACCCAAGAGAGTCGTCGGGAACACACCACCCAAGAGAGTCGTCGGGAACACACCGCCCAAGAGGGCAGTCGGAGGCACACCACTCACAAGACGGAATCGAGAACTCTTGAAATGCAGTGAATGTGAACAATGATGAGCTAAACTGTGAACTTCGCTCGCGTGCGGGTCGACTGGGTCACCCCTACCAAACAGCGGAAAAGAAGCTGACAGCGCTAAATGTGAGTGAATCAGGCCAGGGAGTGGTGATGTACCCTTCACCCATCATGCCCACCATGTGATCCGTCCGCCACTGGTTTTCTGTACGTGATGGCCCCAAACAGCGGAGGTATTGGTAGCGATTAGCCCGGGAAGGGTGAAGGGTAGGAGCGAATTGCGGCGAGCAGGGGTATTGTGGAGCATGTTTATTAAGGATTAATCGGTGGAATTAATGAATAAATGGTGTGGATGATAGATGAATGTTTATGGTTTAGAAAGGCATGGTAGATATGAAAATACATACACACGCACGCGCATTACTGAAGAGAGTTTAGATGACGGGAGAACCACCTGGTTCCGGAAAGACGTTAATGAAGAGGGCAGGTCTTCTGGCTTACCACATGCTAAATCACCCCTTCTTTCCATGTGGAATTAAAGTAACTTAGGAAATCTGCTGAGGTCTCACGTCCCTCAGTGATAGGATGTGCAAACGGTCAAGGTGGGAATACCCCGGTCTCTCTTCCCCACTGTCGCTCTCTCTCTCTCTTTCTCTATGTTTCTCTCCCTCTCTCTCTCTCTCTCTCTCTCTCTCTCTCTCTCTCTCTCTCTCTCTCTCTCTCTCTCTCTCTCTCTCTCTCTCTCTCTCTCTCTCTCTCTCTCTCTCTCTCTCTCTCTCTCTCTCTCTCTCTCTCTCTCTCTCTCTCTCTCTCTCTCTCTCTCTCTCTATGTTTCTCTCTCTCTCTCTGTACATGGAAAACGGGCAGTTTGCAGAGCAGTGAAGTGGCAGCAGTCTTTAATGGGCTGAACTGGTCCTTCATCTGGCCTGTCCGGAATTCAGCAGTCTGTAGCGAAATTACCTTCTGACGATCATTAATAATAATACGTGCCGTGTGATTACAGCTACACCTACGTGCCGGGAATTTTCGGAATCCCGGCTCAGAGCGGGAACCCCGCCCGTCGGCCGGCGTCGAGTCGTCGCTGACGTCGGTAGTCGACGGGCTCGACAGGGTGTAATGATGCATGACAGATATACCGCGGCCCGAGTGCAATACAACCGAACAAAAAAAGGGACACTTTGAAACACTTTGGAACACTTATTCATGGACACTGAGATTTCTGTGGCGAGTACTGGTCAGAGTGGTGGGGGGTGGAGGGGGGGGGCACTTCAGAAGTCGGACGTCCGCCGGCGGGCGATCTGCGTATGTGGAACCCTCCGATATAGGAGATCAGCAGTCATAATCATGACCGACCGCATACCTCACCCCCACCCCCCCCCCCCGCCATCATGGCCGTGCCCGTCTCCAGTCAGCGATCAATCCCCATTGCATTAGCAATACTAGAGGACGGGG